>SIXB01003296.1:0-22847 GCA_007018985.1 Anopheles bwambae
CAATCAAGGACCGACACGTTATTTTTCAGCAAGTGGCAAAATGAGAGTGCGTTATCCTGCTTCCCGCGAGAAGCTTCTATAAAGCGATCGATCAGCGAATCGATCGCTCTCTTATCATATTGATCTCAACGCGAATGGAGATAAGCGAAGGTATGTTTTAATTTCGAATACAACGTGTTGAACTTTATCCGTCTATAAGTGCTTCGCGTATGAGTTCGTTCATCGAAAGAAATAAGTCTTCGTGCAATAACAGCGTTCATTACCACGCTGCCGGATAAGATAGTCAATCCTTGAGGAACGGACCATTTCAGGTATGAATCCATGAACTCATGACGGGCATGCCATTGAGTCGTTCGAGTTGACGACTGTACCACGGAACCGCCCCCCGTGGAACCGTGTTGTATGCCTATGGACGCTTTTTTTCAAGTTTATGATAATTACTGGCGCATTAATGTTGCCATGTAGCACTCCAGCAATAAACAGCGCTTGCACATTTGTTCTCCTGATCGCAAATGTCTCCAACCCGAGAAGTAAGCAACGTGACTCGTAGGGCGGTAGAGAGCTAGGATCGTTCCATTGCAATCGCCGAAATGCGTAGCGCGTTTTTGTCGAGTAATAAATATAATAATAATTAATATTGAAATAATACATAAATAAACAACGTGCACAAGGACCATTCTACAAATTACTAGTTTTTTTATAAATGAAATTGATATATTTTGGTGTATGAAAAAAAAATTGGGAATGACTTGGGGAAAACATTGAAAATAATTTTTAATTAGCCGATAAACTGCCAGACTAAGTCATTTAAATCAATTGGAACCTTCAAATATTCTTAATAAAGGACAAAAAATCACGAAAGACTCTGTAAGAAACATACAATTTTTAAACATAAAATCGAAGTTATATAGTTATATATAGTTCAGTTTCTATAAAGCTATATATATTGCACTGAAATGCATATATTTGCATATTCTCTAAGCTTTGAATAAACTATAAATAGACCTTACATGAACGCGAGAGCATGATACGTAACAAAACTGTTACAGATTCTGCTAAAAAACTACCCTGGTGGGTCGCGGCCACTATTTGTATTCTTTTCCTAGTAAATGAGCCACTCGAAATATTAATAATGGTTCCACGAACCACGGGTTTGTGAGTATCCTTGGGTTTCTATTTTCGTTACTGTTATTATTTTGTCTTTTCTAGAAAACAAACACTGTGAGGCTGTGTAATCCACCGTACCGTTGCCATTGCTGGCTCAGTATGTAACTGGGTTGATTGTTTCCGAATGAGAAAGGGACGAGTTGTCGGAGCGGTGCAAAAGAAGCAACTAATGTATCATATTTACCAAATGGCAATAATTTTTACCCACGGAAGGGACGTAGTACAGTGGGTTGCGTGGTAAAGTGGTGCATTTTCATATTGTTTTAGTAGCAGTGCGCGAGCAGTTGCACAATTTTCCTACGCTGCTCGCACTGTGTACACACAAACATGTACCTACAGACTCATCGGACGGGTTGTTGCTACAGCAATACTAACATCAGCAACAGCAGCACTAGCAGAAACACAGTAAGGCATATTTATTATTTTGTGACCTTTTTCCTTCGATTCTTGCAGGCTTGCATGGGGCGTACATTTGACTTGCCTGTTCGCCCTACCAAGCTGGGACAAAGTAGTAGCACAGGCAGATAGTGCCTCTTTGCCGCTTCATAAAGGCACAACTTCAGCCTCACTGTGTGTGTGTGATACGGTTAAGTGAGTTCCTCGGGAAGGTTCGCTGCACTGCGATCGGTTCCTTCTGGCGTTGGGCCTCGGGCCGGGTAGAGTAAATTCCGCTTGCCTCTACTTGCCATCCGGTCTTTGACTTACCTACGAAGCTTACCATCGTGTCATCGTGTTATGAACATGCACAAGGGCAGTCAAGCATGGACCGAGGGCAGAGCACCCGAGCAGCACATCCGTTTCGAGCTGCGTGTGTAGTTGCACTAGCTGGTAAATAATAATTTTATTTAATGCATGCTCTATCGGAGGCAAGTTAGCAAAGTTGCAGCAACGCTGGAGGAAAAGGGATACCAAAAGCACAATGATTGCAGCTTTTTCCGATGATATGCATCAGAAGCTAGCTGTGCCGAAAGCATACCGTTCAAACCAGCACAACCGAGCAGGACGCAACCGTCTTCGAAAACAGGTTTCCATTTTGAGGTGGCTCTAATGGGAGCTGATGTTACCGGAGTACGGGTGTGAGAAATATGTCATATTCGATTCAATATATTGCATCGCCAATATTGTGCGACCCTCTGCATCGGTTTATGGCAAATCGGAAATTAATTTGTACGAAAACAGGGCAAATGTGGCTTGTTTTTTTCTTCTTTCACTTGACTGTTCCAGCCGGTACCTGTTTCGGGGACGTGACACGTTCCCCGCTAGAGGTCAAAGCTCGCACCACCGCTAATCCCTATGGCATGGCAGGCCAGGCGTTATCGCGTCGCAAATGGAAGCGATTTGAGTTTTATTTCTGTCCCGGTTTGTTTTACAAACACTCCCGGTTGTAATGAAAAAGTGTGGATTTCACTCACGAACACGATATGAGCCGGGGCCAATGAGCATGTTTCACATATCACCGCGTACGGTTCGTTCGTTAGTGCAATTAATTTAATGGCATCGTACAGTTTTAGCGTTGGCTTTCAACAAATATTGATGTACGTTTATTGCATACCGGGAATCATTTTGCTTACAGGGGTCGTACACGCTCGGGTTACTCGGTGTTTTCTTTCCTGCTGCTCGATGCACCACCTGCAGTAATGAATAGAAGTTATTTACGAGCAGAATGTGCTCCGACGGGAATTTGCTACTGTGCATTGTGTGATTGTTTGAGGTTGAAGTTATGCTGTTTAACTATAATTCATGAAACATCTCTAATGGATTTAATTGAAAATGAAGATGATGATGAGAGTCCCATTCTTGCTCGGGATACAATCGTAAACTCGGAGAACAAATAGAACCAAATTGTTTTTGCAGATACTGTTTTTAATTTGAGTGCTTTAGAATGAAGGAGGGTTTGAATGTAACATCCTACCCACCTGTTCGTCAGCACAAAAGCACCATAACCAGTTGCTACATGAGTTTTAGTTATTGCTCAAAGTCCATATTCCTTTATTCTTATGTTTCTTGTCTTATCACCAGTAGCACAATGTCATGAAATTTAAAAATGTCGACCCATTAATTACATTGCATTTAAAAATTCAATAGAAAAAAGGTGTTCAATAGAAAAAGGTGTTCCAATGTAAATGTTGCTTGTAATTTTGTTATTTTTGGTGGTATTTTTCGACTTTTTAATACAAAACTTGAATGAATGAGTGTAAATGAGTACATGAATGTCGTAAAACTCAATACATTATCTACTATCACTCCTAATTAGTTCTTTGCCATGGTCTCAGCTTATTATCTGAGTTTAGTCGATCACTAATCATTTTATATTGTAAAAACAAATCCAATCTGATCGCACTGCAACGGGAGGCTTTTGAAGGTCAATTCCGATTAAGCTTGACGAAACGGCTGCAAAGCCCTTAATATAGCAGAGGATATTTTTGAGTTTGTCATTGAATATCGTATAAATAAATAACGTTTACGAACAACGAAACTATACAGCTTAGTTACTGTGAGAAAACCTCACGAATGTTCGTATACGGTGTACCTACAACTCGTTTTCTTTCCCGATATTAGAATCATTTGTGCCGGTTATGGAAATAAATGCGACTCGTTCAAATGTCCGTTTGCTACTGTATATTCGTTTGTCAAGAGTTCATTACATAATTCATTTCTGAGTTCATCCTGTTATCCTTATCTATGCCTATGAGTTCATTTCCTAACCCTTCTCTAAATTCAGTTCGAATTTCGAATTCGAACTAATAAATTCAAATGATCAATCTCCAACAGCTACTTTATTGTTTTTTTCTTCCGTTGGATCTTGCAATTTCCGTTACTTCTCCTTTAATAAAAAAAATTATCCTGTTGTGTAAATGCTGTAAATGTATTTTCCTCCTGTAATGCGTTTTGCGATTCCCACAACAGGCTCAGTGCTTTCAATTTGATGTTTAATACATATATTCCGGATATCCTGATATTTTCGATGGGCTTGTTGAATGTATCATCTTTTATTTGATCTTATTTATTGTTTCTCTTAATCTTTATTGTGGCACGATCTTCAACTGGTCGCTCCAATTTCTTGGCTTCGCGGATGACATCGACATCATCAGCAAGACGACAGCTAAGGTGTGTGAGGGGTACATCCAACTCAAACGCGAAGCAGCAAGAATTGGGTTGAGAATCAATGCGACGAAAACGATGTACCTGCTTGCCGGAGACTCAGACCATCTGGGAAGCTCCACCCTCTGTATTAGTTGACGGCGATAATCTAGAGGTACTAAAGGAGCTCTGCTATCTGCAGCGAAATCTGGAGGCGTATTGTACAGAGGAATCGTGCATACTATAGGCTTCACCATCTGCCGCGATTTAGAAGCCTCCGAGACCAGACGATATTCTCCGGATGGTCCTCTATGCACATGAGCCTTGAATCATTCGAGCGGAAGATGCCAACGGAAGATGCGGAGCCTCCGAGACCAGACGATATTCTCCGGATGGTCCTCTATGCACATGAGCCTTGAATCATTCGAGCGGAAGATGCCAACGCTCTGGGCGTGTTTAAGCGACGCATCCTCCAGAACAGCTTTGGCGGTGTGTTCGAGCTTGGAGCGTGGAAGAGAAGGATGAATCATGAGCTTGGTAAGCTGTACGATGAACCGAGCATCTTCACGGTGGCGAAAGCTGGCAGGGTACGATGGTTAGGGCATGTCATGAGGATGCCAGACTCATGCCCCACCAAGAAGATGTTTGACAGCGATCCCCAGATCGACATAAGGCATAGGGGAGCACTATGAACGCGATGGCTGGACCAAGTCAAGCGAGACCTGTCGGAGATGTATCCATGGATGAGAGGCTGCAGCCAGGGATCGAGTATCCTGGAGAATACGTGCTCCATCGTGAGCAGGCCAACAAGAGTGAGAGAGAATGGTAAAAATACTAAGATCTACTAGCTTTATAGATTACCAAGACCATCAAGACTTAAGCCAAGATCAGATATGGTGAGGGCGGAAATTAAGAGAAAAAGGGGTTTTGAAATTAAAACATGTTAGCAGAGAGTAAAACAGAATGTAGAAATGTATGAGAATTTGTATGAAATATACAGCTGTTCAATTCTCAAAGCCTTTGAAATGTGAACTTTATAAACAGCTTTCGTTGAAGCAACAACTCATTCCATGAATGTATTATTGTTAGATATTCGTCCCTTGGGAACGACAAATTGTCCAGTTGCCAAAAAAGTAGAAAAATAGTTCTAGTTTTGGCTCATTTGAAAACATTTCAGTACAAGTTTAAATAAAATAAGCGAGTAGAAGAAGCAATGAAGATATTATGGAAAATAAATTTTTGGCTGTATGATTAAATTCTTCTTCTTCTTTGGCTCAACAACCGTTGTCGGTCAAGGCCTACCTTTACCTCTTGTGGGTTTGGCTTTCAGTGACTAATTGATTTCCACCCATAGCAGGATAGTCAATCCTACGTATGGCGGCACGGTCTATTTGGGGCTTGAACCCATGACGGGCATGTTGTTAAGTCGTACGAGTTGACGACTGTACTACGAGACCGGCCTGTATGATTAAATAGCCTTTATATATTTTGATAATTTAAAAATACGTATACTTGTAAAAACAATTCCAGTTACACTTTCACACAATCTCTAATCACTGCATTGCGATGTCGTATGTAAGTGTATTTTGTTTGATTCCATGAGCTTGCCATTGAAGCAAACATTTTTTTTTAAATTTTGCCGCACTAAGAATCATTCTGACTATTTTAATGTAGAACATTTTGATATTTCATTCTGCGAAGCACGAGGTACATAGCGTATTCAACTCTTTGTTCAAATGCGTTTAAATATCTAAACTTTACAATCACACGCCTTATTGCGTGGTGCACAGTAAGTTTATTTCCAGCTTGGCAGAATGCCAACGTTAATATGGTATGGCTAGGAAAATACAACAATCCTACCGTGCAGTTTGCCTCCAACGTAAGCTGTTTCGAATTTAGGCAAACCGCGCACCGTGTGTGTGTCGGTGAGTGTTTCCTCCTTTCGAGATTATTACTTTTCCATTGTGTATCCCGGCTGGCCGTATTCAAACGACCAGACTTTCTCCATCAAAACGCTCATAAATCGGGTCCATTTCACAAATCTACCATCAGCTGGCTTCTGCGGTATTGGCCAAAAAGCGAAGCGATATGGCTAGGCAGCAGCGCATTGGTGCATGTGGCCGGTACGCTAGTACACCATGCCAATTCAGCCAAATTGCCGCCGGTAGCGGTAGTGTCCTCCATCGTGACCAAGGAGTAATGGAAAACCAGTTCGGTATATATTACGAAATTTAAATTCAATTCTATCTAAACGGCAGATGGAGCAAAGGATGGAAGTGGCAGCCGAAAAACATGCGCGCGAAAAGTGTATAATTTGTAACGAAACTCCCTTCTGCACGGAACGGGTGAGCTCTTGTCGGTAGATTTTGGTTTTTGGAATTATGATTCCATTGCACGATACGCGGACGCTTCTTTTCTACCAAACGGATGGTGCACAAAAGTCGTCTGTTGCATACAATGATCGTATGGGTACGTCCACAAGTGTCGTGGTCAAGTGTGTAGAAGAAGAAGAAGAGTCAGCTGCACGTACACGATTGCACCGATAGTACGAATGGCGCAAAATAGCGGCTCTGGCGGTAGGATTAAAATTTGCTGCATTTCCACAGCTTCCATTGTTCATTGTTTCAAGCAAACACGAGCATTTGTTCACCAGTTAGAACTGGCCGTTGGGCATGGAGAATGTTACATTTCCTCATCGGATTTGGTACGATTTCAATGAGCCGACTCTGGCGCACTACCGCTGGCGAGGGTAAAATGCAGCAAATTTTGCCAAACTTCTGCGGCCGATGATGAGATTTAGTTGAGTTCCATGTTTAATAAGAGAGAACAATATCTGGGAGTTTTGAAGCTAGGTGAAGGTTGGTGTGGATGGGTGTTAGTAAGCGAGCTAGCTGCGATCTAAATAGTGGCTCGTGGACTTGGACCGTAAACCGGCGCAACGAGGAATGGTAAAAGTACGCTTGAGTAAAAGTAAAAATACAAAAAAGAAAAAAAAATGCATACGTCTAATTAATTTTCGGGTCTGTTTGATTACGGGGGAAAGTATATGCAGATTCGGGTAAAATAGAAATGTGTTTGCTGTCGGTTGATTTAGGTTAAGCACTTTTGACACGCAGTCAATCATGTAAGTGATGCAAGTGTACATGGTTTTAGAAAAGCTTTTATTCCTCCTCATCGAGATACGTGATGGATTAAATTTTAACAAAATACGTATGAAATCATCACAAGTTGATCTATGAAAACGAGTTTTTTTTCAGTTTTTGAAACATAAATACTACAATTATGTATTATCGTGTTCCTATCTTTTGTTGCTGTCATTGCTATAATATAGCTAAAAATACGCAACCATATTTCTTCAAGCTTGTCGGCATTTCGTCACTCTTGTCCTTAAATGTATACATTAATTACACTTGAAATTTTATTGGGTTTTTTTTTAAGGTTTACCATGTCAAAAGTTTTAACAAACCTGTATCAAATTATTTAAAGACAAACAAAATATAAAATGTTTTTCTTTGCTTATGACATGTTTGCATACTGCTTAATATTTGGACACGTAACAGTAGATTTTTTTACTCATCTATACAGCTTTGCGCACTGAATGGGACGATATTGGGACGAAAATATTGGTTTTTTACATAGATTTACATTAAAATAGACTGAGACTATATGTATGTATTCTATGTACAAAAAGTGGAAAATGGTCGAAGATAACATTTTGTTTAACTGGCTTTCTATAAAATGTCAATAAGATATTACGAAAGTTTTACAGTTCTAAGGTTAGTACCCGTATTAAGCCAAAAAGCTTCTCTAAAACGGGGGAAAATATAAGCAAAGTAACGTACTCTTAAGATGTTAAAACAGCTCCAAGTCTTATTAAAATAAGCAAACAAATTATGGAAAGTGTATAAAATGCCTATTAAGTTGTACAGTTACAAACGCTATATGTTTTTAAGGTGCCGTGGTACAGTCCTAGTTGACGTACGACTCACTAACATGCCCATCATGGGTTCAAACCTAGAATGGATCGTCTCCCCGTAGCAAGGATTGACTATCCGGCTGCGTGGTAATGAATAAAGTCTCGAAAGCCTGTATAGGCCGGCATGTCCGCGTAGGACGTTACGCCAAATAGAAGAAGAAGAAGTTGTTAAGTGTTAAAAATATGTTGTAAGGTCTTTAAGAAAAAGTGTCGAAGTCTAAATTATGTTGAATCTTATATCAATCATATAAATAGCTTCAATCAAACAATCATTTGTAGTCTGACATTATCTTTATTTTCTTCTGCAATGAATTACAACCAAAGGCCTTTCTTTGATCAGTGCGATCCATACTTTAATACCAATACACCAATAGCATACTTCCCTACACCTGGTGAAGGGATCCAAAACATGCCCTAGGTCAGCACCGTTACGTCAAATACCGTTCCTTTTGACCGCAAGAAAGAGGGAGCACGTGGGAGTGATTTGGTTGACTACATCGTTATGATGACGATATAAGTTACTTCTTGCCATCGAGGACCGACGAGATGGCTGCCGGGTTCGATTTCGCCGGCCCAATTTCCACGCATCCCTAACGATACGCATCGGTATCGGAAGGTCGCTCAGACAATCGGGTTTCGATTCGAATGCCTGTGCTGCGTACCATCCAACAGGAAGGACTTCGATTTCTCGCATCATTCGCCTTTGCAGTCAGTGGCGTAACAGTTTCAACCCACAAGAGCGTGCCGAAAGTGATCCTTTCGCATCACGGCTGTGCGGATGCGGAATCCGTACGCTTCGGCCAACCTGTTTGAAGACTCGAAGCGACACACGAGCCAGCAGGGCAGGGTTCGTTGCAATTATGGTTTCTCTATTTGATCGCACTTAAGCATACATGACGTTAGAAGATATTGAAACATTATTCCGTAGCAATTGATTGGAAAATTTCTTCGAGCTTCCTGGGAGCTTTTTTGCCTACCGGTTTGGTCAAACTCCTGCACTCGTGTTCATTCTTCGAAACTCTGTTTAATATACGAACTTGTCCGTGGGGATGCGTCTACGTGTGTGTATATTTGCTCATGGCGTTCAACGCCAGAGCTTCTGCTCTATGGGGACAAATTCGACCGGGGTGTGGTCGAATGGAAAGCCCAGAATAATAGGCTGCTGGAGCAGGAAATGGTATTTAAATGGCATATGTGAGCTTTAGCTAACACTTTTTCCCTTTCGGCTGGTGTGCCCCGTACCGCTTGCGTGGTTTTGTAGCATTTTGCCTGATGGTTCTATCCAAGTTTTCTCATCGGTTTTGGATGTGCTGGATGAAGCTGACGGGGACCGGGAGATGCGGCGGATCTTCTTCATTCTGCCTTCGTGATGACTATTTGACCATGCTGGTAAACCGAGCGTGTCATTAGTGTAGTGTGTGCACTCGACGAGCACAAGATGGCCGTATGACGATGATGATGATGATCGCTTTCCAGCACCAACTGGAGAGGCCTGGTTCCCGGAAGGAGGAAAGTCCCTTGAGAGGCATCGAGAGTATTTCTGTGGCCGGAACAAGTTTATCCAAAATGGTAATGACTCTTTGAACACTTTCCGATTGTCTCCGTGCTGGGGTGGCGTCTAAGATTTGGCTTTATGATGAAGCATCTCTCTGGCTCTCTCTGTAAAAAACGGGCCGTTTGAAAGGTCAGTTATAGCAGCTACTGATTAATGTTTTTAGTTGCGTATAGGAAAGTGAACATGTGTTTGTGCGTTATGGCATAGTTTCATTTGAGAAAAAGAGGATAGCACAAATTATTTCATTGCTACTAACCACCAAAGAATTATATAAATTCTTGAAAACTTTTTGTTGCCCCTGGGAATTGCATGAAACTGTGAGGAATGGATGGGAACATGGGTTAGTTGGAATTTTGCTACTGGACCGCACTAATTTATCTTGATAACAAGTTTTACCTTGCTAGGCTCTTGTTGGACTACGAGGAAAAGCTGTTTCTAATTTGTCCTACCCTCTTTTGGCTTGCATGTGCAATTTTCTTGAAGACGTCCTCGCATGTTCCTTGAAATTCTTGCTATTATCTGAACGTGTAAGACAGGCTTTGCGGAATGGAACGAAACAAGCTCTAGATGGATCATTTATTTCCGTACGGGCAGCGTAGCGATTACACATCGTACGGTGAATGTAAAAACTGTAATGCTATCATAACGATCGGAATGTCTTATGATGGCAAGAAGTAATTCTCCCACGACCCATCGAAGGATTAATGATTGTGACATCATCTCCCCGAAGGGCAACGGTACTACTGCTGCCATCGGCAGCCGGCAAACATTGTGCAATGTGGACTCTGGTGTGCAATGAATGCAAGAAGTTTACCCAAGTGCTCTCGATGCTTCCAATATTGAACCGGCCCCGGTATGGCCGGAAAGGGCTGGGACGGCTAATTTATGGAATCGGACTGCGGACACCCCGGAAGACACCGCATGCTAATTTGCCGTGTAAATTCGATGCAGAAAGGTACACACGTGTGCGGGTTTTTGCGTTTGGCAGGCAATGTCTTCCGGGACCGTGCTGTGCCAGTGGGACCAGTACACTATACGCTGCCACGTGGGACTGGATCTAAATTACTCCCTCCCCCGATTTGCCCCCACAGGGATGGTAAAGTTTTCTTGTGCAAGCTCGTCGATTGCGGAACAAAGAGGCTTAATGGTTGACACTGCGGACAATTACTTTATGATGTTTGAACGCCCATTTATCATTCCAAGTCCGAATGCGAGAAGCTGCTTGTTAGCTGTACGAGTGAGAACCCTCTGGAGTTGTGAGGGGAGGGGTTTGACCCGAACGATGCAACGGTTTGAAATCGAGATGCACTCGGACTAGAATGGGGAGAGGTTTTTCCCGAAGAAGTTTGTTGTTTTCCATCGAATGAATCGCACATACACACAGACAGCCAGGCGTATTGATTCCAACTGCATGGTGTTTGGACATTGCAGAAGCTGGCGAAGTAAACAGGAACAAACATGGCCTGCTCCTTTGAGAACACGGAACACGGAACGACTGAGAGCATGTGAAGTGTATGGCGTCACGTATCAGCTCCGAGAATTGGATCGCATTGAATGGTGTGTTTGGTTGTCAGTTTTCAGTATGTATGAGGAAAGTGGGACCGATTCCCGTATGGCTTGTTGCGCGATGGGTTCATGATTTGATTTTATCCTTGAAATGTGTTCCCGATGAGTTTGATTGTGCTAATCCACCGTCCGAGACGGTTGGAACGATTATATTAGAGTACATTAAGGCCTTATCGTGATATTTTTAGCCATTCTCAACGTATCTAGTAATTGATTGACACATCTAAAGTTTGATTTCCAATTATTATTATTAAGTTATAAAATAACTGCACATTTTTAGATATATTTATTAAAATATAATAATATTGTGTACAATTGCTTCGTTTCAATGCGAATTTTTGAAAATGTTGACATACAACACCAATCAGGACAACACGTTTTACCCTGGCTTACTGTTTATGATGAAAAGCGGCACACGTTAACCCATACTCAGAGAAGTACACTTGAACACGGAGCATTTGCAAACAACAATCAATGGTATTTCCTTTATTGATGCCCGATGAAATACAGCCTACGTTTGATAGGCCGAGGTTAAGCAACATGCTGCTGCTGCTGAAGAGTCGATCGTAGTTGCACAGTATGACAGATACGAACCAAATGCGTCTGCCAATGTCAGCTGTACCGTAGTCGTACGTAGCCTAAGCAATCCAAACTGACGTTTTGATATATGTAATGAAGATGCAGCGAAAGGGGTTCGTAAAGCCGCAATAGTAGGATTGTAGAGCAATTTCGACGCACCAGCGGCACACCCCGTGTATGCTTAATGGTTGCTATTTGTTGGCCAAGCGTCGAATTTGAATGTCGATTTGAGCCGACTAGCGGCTCAAGCGGGTGCATTTGCATGCTTTTCCCCGAATGACGGGTGGTTGAGTAGAGTATTGGTTTTTGGGTGAGCTATTTCGACGCGAAATTAGCCTCACATACAGGTTCGTTGTATCTGGGGTGGTGATGCAGGCTTGCAGTTTGCAGCGCCCCGGTCTGTTTGCAAGGCCAGCAGCATCAAAATGACGAAGGTTTGATTGCAACAGACGGCTCGTGGGGGGGTTCAAGTATACATTTTCCGCTTAGTGCAGTGGCCTGGAATCATGATTGCTCTAAGCAATTCGAAAGTGGACCTCTTTTACGTGTTGTGAAATGCGACTTCGTTTACTTTTAAATGGTCACGCATTTTAATGCAATGAATAGCATTTTTTAAGATTGACCGTGCCATGCTTTTGTTATACATTTATATATGTTTTTCATTATTTTATAATTTTTTTGTTTTGTTTTTTTTTGTGTTATTTGCTTCACTGCTTATATGAATTAGTAACAAATTTCTACAAATTACAATAGGTTTGCAGTGTCTTTGATTTTTATCGCGCAAACCCCTACGTTGTGTTAATTTTTATGTTTTTTACTTAAAACTGCTTTATTGAAATATAACACGAAACTTTTGTGTGCTACGCAAAGCCGTTGCTCTTGGTGTGCCAGTTCTTGTATCAATTCGATCGATCTTTTCCCGCTATCCTAATCGCACCAATACATACAAAACAGAAACTGTCAAATATACGCACAGTCCGATAAAAAAACGCAATTACGTGAAACGCAGTTGAAATATTTCAATTACGCGGACTATGGGTAACCGTAACACACATTCCTAAACAATTTTTTTTATTTTTTTGTATCATTGTTAACTCTTTTAGACCATGTTATTGTTTTGAAGGGATATTTTTAAATTATTTTGTAATGTAAGATTATGTAGGGGAAGGAAGGTTACACAGACACTGCGGGTAAGCTGGGCACTTCTCATAAACACGTTATAAAAGTAACTAACGAATTATTCTACAATGCAGCATCCAAAATGAAAATAAAACAACACATTTGAGATCTTTTGGAGACTGGAGGAAGTAAAAGAATGAAAGCAATAAAAAATCTTGTTTTCTGGTGGATTATGCATTCTAACACCAAAGAGGAGACACCAAATTTATTGATTTATTTTGCTTCTTATGTTAATTGGTGATGAACAGATCTCATCAAATACCTTAAATAAAGATATTCGGAAAATATAAACCATCCACTAACTAGAGTAGTAATGATACGGCCAACCAGGCCGTCCTTACGAGAAATAAAAAAACCAACTAGAGTAAGCATGGCAATATGCGAGAACACCGGTCAAAATAGCAGCCATTCGTTATGCTATTACTTGCTCTACGCGGATGAGACATTCCACAAAATCCAATATCTTGCCACGACTTTAACAATTTTAGTCGACAAAAAGAAAAGGCATTGATATGATATTGTTCAGGAATGGATGTGGGTTCTATAAGATCACAAATTTGAATTTTGACATGGTGGGACAAGTCCCTCAAAAAACAAGCCAATCCTCAAAAATGCTGGGATAGCGGACTTTCCGCATAGTAATTTCCTAAAGGGAAGTTCTAGATTGTTGTTCTGTAAGCTGGAGCAACGTGAGCTGTTAGTGCGCGATATTTCAATACAGCTTTGGATTCTACATTCTACGATGTATTAGAAGCAGTGCCTAGAATTCTTAAATTCACGGCTGAATGGATCGTCGTTGAAATTGGCCAAGAGTTGATTTATGCACGTACCAGGACGAGGAAAGCAATAGGATATGTTTAAATATTATAAACCTCTTCAATTTCCAACGTTTTCTACAGGTGTCCTTCTTTCCTATATCAGGTGTCCGTCTTACCCAAACATTTCAAAATTGCTCGAAATAAACGAGAAAGGATACATTTTCATGGTTATTGTATTTCTTTTTAAACATTTTCCTTAACATGTCCGTCTTTAATTACCTTCCCCTACTGCAGTCTTCAGCACTACAAAATGTACCTTCATAATAACAGTAAACACAAGGTTATTAAAAGCAATGTGTGTGTGCAGCATGTGTATTTAATTTGATTTTTGTCTAGCTGTATGTGTATGATATTTGTGATGCATTTCATTAGATATTAAGTGATATAATTATATCAGGCAGTGCATTGTCTAAAATAGGGAAGCACAGGTAGCCGACTATTGCAACCAAATTGGTTTCACTTCGAGCATACAGTAATAATTCAATAATTCAATGCTTTTTAGTTGAATGCTCAATAGTTGGCTGACAGTTTAATTAAAAACATGGCTTTGTATGAAAAACCTAGCTCTCGCAAAAATTACAACAACAAAAAAATGTTGACGCCAATTAAGAAACATTTGTTGTTTTTTGCGTGGAAAAACGTAGTAACTAAAAACACATATTCAATAGTTGGTAGGAAATCAAAGTTCAACCAGTAAGGTTCGACTGCACCTAGAACATGGGTAGGGTTAACAATGGGAAAAGAATAGCAACAGTAATTGGTGTCTGTGATACGGATGAATATGATCGATACCAGGTATAAACCACAATCAGACGAATGTTTTGAGCTAGTAGTATTATGGAAGTTTTTGTATTATAAGACTACGCAAATTGCTTACTAATAATCTGTTTCTAATAAAACAAGGCACATTTCATAGAAACACAAAAAGCGTCCATGTTCTTACAAATCCAGTGAGCAATTATGTTCCCATCCGGCAGCATAAAGCAGCTCTCCTTCAGCGTTTCCTGCATGACACCAATTCTGACAGCTAGTCGTCGCACATTTCCGAACAGATATGATCCGCTTGGCTGCCACTTTCTTGACAAAATAATTATCCATTTGTCATTAATCATCATGCCTAATTCACGACAGCGCAAAGCCAACGCGTCTCATTATGGAGTAATACTTTGACCTTCTGACTGACTGCCGTACGGACAATTTCCTGCCCGAAGTGAAAGCGCATCATCTGCCCGGAGTCACTGTGTTACAAGTCAACATGAAAAAAAAACCCGATACCAACAAACCGAATCTTCATTAGATGGTGGAAAATTTTCCAAAAGGCTTGTTGGCCTCGCCAGCCGATGGGGGCAGTGAGGGCAAGTGAAATTGCTAGATGGTTTACCGGCTGCAACTTTGCGCGTCGTAAGTGTCGTAAACGGGAAAAACTTCACCACCGTTCAATGTTGGTGGCGATGCCGAGAAACTAGGAAATGGTGTGCAGCCAGACAGGCAGGCAGGCAGGCAGGCTAAAAGTCGTCAACCAGCTCCTCGTGCCTGCCACGGTTGATGGTAATGGTGAGAGGATTACAGAAAAGTTGCAGCTTCTTACGGGACGGTAGCGTTCCAGCGGAGTGAAGCGCGTGCAGCAGCACGATGGTTGGGCTGGAAGTTGGCGTTGATGGAAAAAGTTGAATGATGATGTACTAACAACGTCATTATTGTGGATAGTTTACGTGTTCATTTGCCGTTTGGCAGGCGCTGGATGGGTAAAGATTAGTGTGGCTATTTAACCGGCCGATTCTTGTAGCCGCTTCCGTCCGACTGTTGGAATGATTGGCACGGTATAGGCAACTCAGTCCGTCGAAGTGGTAGGCATTCCTTCAGGCGCACCGCTTCATCTGTAGTGATGTAACAAATTAAATAAATGTCAGCTATAATTCAACACCAAAAGCTTTTAGTTAGCCAACCACACTAGAATAAATCCAGATCGAGTGCAACAAACTATTGTATCGATTTCTAAAACCAAACCATTATGTTAAAAGCATCCGGTTTTATTGTGATCGCATATCGACCGTGGGAGAAAAAATAAATCACTGCCGCGAATATGTTTGCACAACCGATTGTGTTTGGTGCCACGATAAATGGTGATCCGTATCCCGCACGCTCCGTTCGCGTCACCGCATATGCTATTTTCCTGCGAAAAGAAGCGTTTTAATTGGAAGTGAAAAGCACAGTGTTCTACCCGCATTTGCGCGACGGACGCTGTGATGAAAAGTGATCAGCACCGAAGTGGCTAACGGGATGGATTTCACGCCGAGTTCAGGCGGAGGTCGAATGTGGGGTGGGGTTCGGGTCTGGTTTGGGCATCGCGATAGGCGGCAAACGACCGCCACCATCATTTGGGGTGCACCACCTGCAGTGAAATATTCCGGAGTAATTAATTAATTGTGGAAAATATCAAACAGAACGCATGTGCCTGTACGCATGCATGTATGTGTGAATATGTGTGTGAATATGTTTGTGTGTGTAACAGACGAATATTTGTGGCAGAATTTTAACTCGCGTCCCGTTTTTTTGACGTGGAATAGGTGCTGTGCGAAAACAGCGGAGCTGGATGCGCCATCTGGCAAGATTCTTTAGTGTGCGTATTTTTCCTGATAACCTTTCGTGATCATGGTATAAAAAGACATTCAATCAACTATTTTAATCCATATATCGCGAAAAGATTCCGTTGAAGCTGGCATGTAATTTGGTGTTTTGTAAATTACTTGGAATTGTGAAATTATTTTAATCAGTAGAAAAAGGTTTTGTTAAAAACTCCAAAATTTATTTGTTTTTTAATCATTAAAGCTCATAAAAATTGTCACCTAAAACATTAAACAGCATATTTTTTCGTGTGATTTAAATATATATTGTTTCAAAACACACATACCGACACAAAGACCCGATTTATAATAAAACAAAGCTAGTTCTATAATTTTACTGAAGATTTAGTAAATCAGGTTGAAAATTTAAATCAACTCCACATGGCTAAACTGAATCAATGGAACTAACGCGCATGTTTCGTGTGTCAATGATACAAAAATATGCGAAAATTACATTAATTACATACATATGACTTCCACGCTTCCAGCCGCCGATGGCTTGCTGATAATCATTTCATTTTGGCTAATTAAATCTAAATTGTAACCAATTAGTCCTAGCACAATTACCATAAACATCGCAGAGATTTATGCGAATGCACTGCTGCAGTAATGGTAGGGCATCGTCATTTGCAGCAGTAGCGGTAGTAGAGGCAGTACGGCAGCAGATTGGAAGCCAAAAATGGGAAAATGATTCTATTTGTATAGCAATTTGATTACCTATGAATGAAAACCATGTGCATGGCGGGGGTGGAGAAATGCAGGCAAAGTAGGGTAGCTTTCAAATACGTACCACCAGCACACTTTTCCCATACATAATGACAGCCGGGTGTGCCAGCAGCCAGAAACACTGTGGTAAAGGTAATCTAATACCAAGGTAATCACCGTGCTCGGTCAGAGTTGAGCTACGGAACACGAATCAGAATCAACTATGAAAGGTAGGAATGTGGTTGCTAGATAAACATATGCCAGGAAATTTGTATTGCCAGCTCTAGAAATTTTACTAGTTTATCCATGGAAATGGCACATATCATTATCGCAGTAGTACAACTCTACACATTCGACTTCGTAAATAAATTAGGTTAAAATAGAAATCAAAATGTGACAAGTGCAATGCAAGAAGAAAGAGAAAAGGCTGCGAGTTTTATCTAATTATGCCTTTTCCTGTTGATGTTGCAAAGTTTCCCCCGTCCAATGGAGACGCCTGGTGTTTGACGTAAAGCTTAAGACAACTTCATCACTCGCTGCGTCACAAGTGAACTGAGTACATTTGATTCATTTAAGAGTAATTACTCCCTAGCGATGATAAATCAATTAGAACAAGCTTTGTATATTTTGTGCATGACGTGACAGCACAGAAGTATCCCAAGTGATTCTAAATTTAAAAGTAATACATACACAGCCGCTGCCTTGCACAAAAGGGAAAAACAAGGTCCTCTGCAAACCATTGGTAATGGTGTATTCGCTTTTTGTGGCTCGATAAAACTGCAACTCCACTGGAACCGCTGAACCCATCAACGCAGTCCCATGCAGCACATTCAAGCGAAAAAGTCAATTTGAAAGAAATTTATGCAATAATAAAGATAAACATCGCATTTATTTATTTTACATTGATTTATGCAAAGCTAATAACACGCTTCCAAAATAAATTCCCTTTACATAAATTTGGTCCCGGGAGAGCGTCATCGTCACCAGCCATCGACATCATCATCATCAGCAACATCGGTTGTATTCGTAGCTGGTCCCCCGTTTAGCCCGGGAAAGTGGTGCACAAGAGCGTCACGAACTGGCCACCACGTTGTGAATTTTCGATAACTTTTCCCACACACCGGCTACATCCATTGCATTTGCGGAGCGAGAATAGCATGAGGGAGGAGAAAGAGAAGGGAGCAAGAGAGCGAGAGAGAAAGTAAGAGATAGATAGAGAGAGAGTGAGAGAGAGAGAGAGAAAAAAAGAAAGAGAGGGGAAAGGTCCGTGCCCTTTGTATGCAAAACCTTCCAGCAGCAAGCAAATTTGGTACCGTTTTGCGAGTGACGTACAAGCTTGGCCATTTCCGTTGAGCTTATCCCCTATTTGGTGGTTTTATCGGACATACCTTTTTTGTGTACGTGTGGCTGTGCATTTTTTTTTAATAGTGACAGTAACACTGAATGCATACAGCAGAAGTACCAAAAAAGTGTTTCCTTTTTTTTGTTGGTCTTATTGCACGACGAACAACTTTGTTTACAATGCATCGATATATTGGAGCGTAATTGATGGAGTTCCTGTTTCAGGCGCGAGGAGTGTGTTATGGATGCAATGAATTTGGGTATGTATTTTTTTTTAACAAAATACATTTAAAGTAATGGCAGCAAAATACACGAAATACTTCTGTGATGTATTCGCGAAGCTTAAGAACAAGATAAACAGTTTGAAAGCATTTTAGATGGCCCACAAGTGGACTATATGTTGTAAATTGTTCAGCAATTCCATTCCTTTATGGCCGGTGAGTTAACATATTTTGTGTTATTTATTGTTTTTTATTGTTATACGGAGGATATCACACTCAGTGAATAATTAGTTAACCATATGCTGATGCACATAACTCGAAAACTGCTCGTCAGATTGGGGTACGTCATATAGTTTTAATGTCAACTCGAACGAATATATGATCTTGTTTATAGTTAAACTTTATAATTCATTCAAGAGCAGCTGCCATCAGCGTTAAGAGGCAGGAAAAAGTTATCCATGTTAAGTTAAGGAATCTTGTATAGGTATAAAAGTAAAAGGAAAACATGACTAATATCACAGCTTTTCGTAGTTTTTCGAGCTCAATGATAGATTATGAGTGGTTAAATAAGGCATTTGGGTCGGTCTGG
Source organism: Anopheles bwambae (assembly GCA_007018985.1). Classification (NCBI taxonomy): domain Eukaryota; kingdom Metazoa; phylum Arthropoda; class Insecta; order Diptera; family Culicidae; genus Anopheles; species Anopheles bwambae. The sequence goes on from SIXB01003296.1 coordinate 19,402, forward strand.
TGGTACAGTCGTCAACTCGTACGACTTAACAACATGCCCGTCATGGGTTCAAGCCCCAAATAGCCCGTGCTCTCATACGTAGGACTGACTATCCTGCTATGGTAATAATAAGTCACTGAAAGCCAAGCTCACTTCACTAGTGGGTACTGGCAGGCCTTGACCGACAACGGTTGTTGTGCCAAAGAAGAAGAAGAAGAAGAACAACAAATGAGGCATTTAATTTGATTTAATTTATATATAGTTACTATACCGAAGTATAGTTACCAAGTAATATCGATTGGACAATAAATCCGTCAAAGTCCAATGTCCCATATGAGTTAAGCCAACCAATATGTAACACTGACTATCCAGGTATGAGTAAACCTATTAAGTCACACAGTTAAGCCAAGTTTTGGCAACGACTGGCCTAGACCGACCATGGTTATGGAGTTAATGAAGAAGATTAGCTAAGACATAAGAAAGTGAAAATGAAACATTTGCTTTGATTTGCTTCCGGTTAACATTATATCAGTTACATCCAAGCTGCTCGGTGATTTCAAAATATGTTTATCGCAAGGAAAATTAAAATTTTTAAATCTAATCATTGAGATTTCAGTATTTTATATTAATAAATCAAAGTAAATCTAACAAATCTACTTCTATTTTTGATTATTTTTATACTGTTTACTACACATATGTTACACATTGCATCGTAAATCACAGCTATAATTGAGCGAGCCGTAGGAAACTATTACACAGTGGGTCAGAATGTGTGTGTTTCCAACATGAGCTGAGCATAAACATTATGCGGTGGAAGGCTTCCAACGGCGAATGTCTAATGATTGTTAGCATCGGTCAGCTGCAGGCAAACGATGGAAGTGAACGGTGACCGGTAGAATGATAGCTGTGAGGTCGTAGAACGTATCCAGGAATCTCGGCCAGTTCACCACATCATTCTAATTAAGGTTATCTACTGTGGCTAGCATAGTGTGTCACTACCATTTATTTTCTACACAAGTGAGTCTGGTTTCCCAAATCGACAGACACTCGCCCGTCGGTGCTTCTCTCGCTCATTCAACCACACCGACCGTAGACGTAGACGTAACGGAACGACCACATGAGTACGTTACAAATGTCACGGAGCATTTGGGCATTCGGGGCCGGGCATTTGGGGAATGTTGCTGCTACATTCACCTGGTACTGGCCCGGAGCTGAGAGGCTGGTATGTGCTGGTATACATGCCACCCGATGAGCTGCAGCCGTATATGAACGTATAAGGATGAGTTTACACACCTCTAACCTCTTGGTCGTGCACAGTAAACGTCCTACAACCGAAGCGAAGATAGTCTAAAGTGGATGTGTTTGTTGCTTTCTGAAGAAACGATCAACGTCCACGCTGGACTAGCTTGTTTCTTGGTAAGAAAGTGAAATGAAAAATGGCAGCATTCGAAGCTAATCGAGATTGCGACTGGAAGGGTGTAGTTGTGGCCTAGTGGTGTGGTTTGATAAATCTCCTTCCGGTTGGACTTTGATAGTAATTAAAACGGACGCATTTTTCCCTCCAACTCGTCGATCTTTGTCCTTCGCTCTCGACAGCTATCCTGGTCGATTGGCCCGAAGTCTTTCCGTAGGCCAGTCGGTCATTTTTCTAGAAAAGATATATTATTGAAGCAATGGCTCCTAGGTACGTGTACGTGTGCGTCACTGTGCGTGCCTGTATGATTCGTAAATGTTTTATTAATGATTCGCTTTGCTGTTGCTGTTGAACTTTAGTCCAAAGGGAACCGTCCATTTGCTAGTCACATTTGCCAGAAACTGCTTAAACGTTAGGTGCAAAAGTGACCTGATGGATGAATATCAATAAGAACAAGAATATTTTTATATTATTTTTAACTCATTTGACACGATGATTGTTTAATAGAGGCTTATATAATTAATCGAAAAATGAATCAACATGAGTAGCAATTGAATGTAACAAATTCCGGTATGGCAAAGAAATTAAACGTGACAAATGTTGTTCATTCAATTAATGTTTTTAACGACAATATTCATCGGAGCTTTGATTATTTTTACGCATAATTGAATTAAAATTGCACATTTTATACATTAATGTAAAAATGGGGCAAATACTCTGTTTAATATTGTTCCACTCGACAATGAAAGCAGCACTCTTGGCTCATTAGCATCGGAGACTGAACTGTTTTTTTTAACTTTTTTTTGTGCTGTATCGTCGGTGTATAATATGTAATAAACGATTAAATATTGATACGGCTACCATTTGGATAGCTACAATTGACTTTTGCTCTCGATTGTTTTAAGTGCACTTTACAAGCACAACACCATACACTATAAGTTAAAGTGTTAACATGCTGGCATAGGGTAATACATTATTCTGGTATGCAATAGGGTGTGTCATGAGGGCTTTAAATTTGTATCATTTTAGTTATAATTAATGCGTGAAAAGAACCCGTTTAATAATATATGCAAAATTCAGTATTAAAATTTTAGGTAATATTCAGATAAAAAATAAAAATAAAAAATGAAATAAAATAACTTATCTACCTTTTTACTCTCTCTTTATCTACCTATTTTTCTATCGCTCTTTTATATTTTGAGAGACATTTCATATTTTAGATTAACAAAATGGAAATTTTGAATAATTCGTACAATGTATATATATATGGATTGCGAAATTCTTACTTTCCGTCAAATGGAACATAATTTGGATTGCTTGAAAAAAAAAGTCATCGAAATATTTTGTTAAAAAAAGTGTCAGTGATTCTCAATTAATTTTATACCACTTATGAGGTCGGTAAAAATGCATTAAATAAAATAGACTATTAGTGGGGGTGGCGGAAAATAGCGGCGGATCTAACGGAAGGCGAACTAGGTGGCCGCCAGGGTTCCCGTCGATGAAGAGTACCCGTAGATTGATAGTCTATAGTATGCAGCATGTATAAAAGTTGACTTGACCCCTGAAGGATAGACGTTGGGGCCCCGAGAATCGCGAAACTTTTGTAGAGCAGGATGCGCCTGCTTTTGCCTTAATCGTAAAACGTAATTTGCAGTCGTTACAAGTGTACTAATGTTTGCACAATACCCTTTTTTACAATAATAGCGTTTATCGCGGTTTCCAAAAAATGATAAATTTTGTAATTTTGTGTTGTGTTATATTGTCTACTCCAATACGGATTACATGTAAACGAAATGATGCTACACAACATAAACATTTGACACATGTGTAAAATGATCAATCGGTATGCTGCAACAATTCTGCGCAGATGATGAAGATGACGATGATGATAATGATTATGATAATGTACATTAATAAATGACGTGCTAAAAGGACAAGCAGGGTCGACTATAAATACACAACACGCATACACCTGCCTACACGACGCTTTGAAACAGACAATGTTACCTGAGAAGTTGAAACCCTCAAAGCGCAGAGAAGTGTGGCGGCAGGT
>SIXB01003297.1:0-22844 GCA_007018985.1 Anopheles bwambae
GGGTATTAGTCGATTAGATTGTTTACCCTTTCCCATCCCCCTTGTTCCATCATCCCAACATGCCCGGGGAACACGGGGAAACGGAACCGGGATGGGAAAGATGTCGGATATTGTCCGGCCCGGAGATGGGCGTAATCATAAATCAATATTAACTGAATAGCATTAATCACTGCGCGTGTGCACTTGGGGCGGAACCTTTCGAACTCCGATGGCATGGCCGGCTGGAAATGTCGCATTTCCTTTTGGTAATTTATGCATCGCTGGAAAAGGGTTCGGCGCGGCGGCAGGTCATTTATCGAACATTTTGCGTACCGATCAAGGGTGCGTGGGAGCTGTGTGTTCCTGCGCAAGCGGGTGATTTGGAATGGAATTCCGTACTCACATTTTACGATTATTGCAAACCAAGCCCCGGGAAGGATCGTTTGATTTGGTCAAGTTGAATATGCGTGGGTTTCGTCTAAGCGGACCTTTACCTTTCCACGGAATGTCTTTTATTATTAGTTGATCATCCATAATGGAAGGATAACAGTTGCATATTAGTATCATTAAATTAACAATGCACCTTAAACTATATTTTATTGCATCATAACCAACGTGAAATGAGCTTTGGATCGTTGAAACTGTTGGTTAGAGCAAGGGCAAGCAAAATTTTATAGAAAAGAGTCATATTAAAGTAATCGTAGAGACTGTTGCAGGAAGCTTTCTCAATTAGGGTTTGGTTAATTTACTTTATTATTAGGATCTTATCATTAAGATTAAGATTAGATTCTTTTCCACTACTAGTAATTTCACTACGTTGGTTGTAACATTGTAATTGGAAGCTTCAAACAGGGTCAATTTTGTAACAAAAAGTGTGTTTTTGCGGAGAGCTCTGATTCACTATTGGAAATGTGGAAACACGTTCCGAAGGGCCTTGTTTGACACATATTTCAAGTATCTTCTTCTTCTATTTGGCGTAACTTCCTAACGCGGACATGCCCTATAATATAGGCATTTGAGTCTTATTTAATACCACGGTGCCGGATAGTCAGTCTTTGCTACGAGAGGACGGTCCTTTTTAGGCTTAAACTCATGGTTATTGAGTCATATGAGTTGACGACTGTACCACGGGACACTTCAAATATATTAGCAAGCAATTTCCCAAGTAAAGCAAGCAAGTAAAAGCAAGCAAATATATCAGAAAGGTGAAAAACTGAGTTTCATGTGAGAATTGACCAACAAGCGACGAACCCAGTTATTTCACTCCCGCATCCTTAAAAAAGTACTAAAATACACTAAAAATTGAAGTTGTATCTCCTCTGCTGTATAACCTAGACATTGATCCTTCGGGTTATTGTCGAATCTAGTTAATGGAGTCGAATTACCAAATTGTCAGAATAAAGCTTCCATTTTCGCAAAGAAAAACGCAAAAACTTATTTACACTCCTGTCTAATGTTTATACAATTGGTTGTGTTTAATAAACATTAACGATCCACTCGATGACGCTGACGAGCGTTGTTTTCTACCAACCCCGACAGAGAACGTCATCCACGTGATGCCGTGTGGTTAGTTAACTGATAATTACAATCGAACCGAGGATTCTCCATTGCATTCTCTATTTCTAATTAACTATTAATGTAGTCTGCAAATAATTATATGCTGTTGTTTTGGAATAAACGTTTTTCCTGGATAAATCAGCATTTTAAAAGAAATGAAATAATTTCAACACCTAACCAAATCTTTAAACATCCTCCTAATCGAAAGGTTAAACACGTTCCGACACAACCCAAAGCACAGGTCGCTACTCCGCTATCAGCAAACGCTTCCTCTCTCATCAGCCTATCAGGTGTATCCGTTTTAAGGCCACAATTAGCATATCGCAGCAGGTAGTAACATGCGTAAAATTAATGTCACAACAACACAGGTGAAACACAGGCGGGGCTGTGCGAAAACCGAAAACCACCATCGATGCGTAAACATCCGGCCCTAAAACATCGCCCGATTTTAGCACCCGAACAAAATTTCTCCTTTCGCACTGGCACTGGCAAAGGAAAAAAAGACGCACCTGGCGGAAATGCTAAACGGTCAATCAAATGATCAGCAGATTATGGCAGTACAAAACAGCACCAGAATACGGGATACGCATCTACCCCCAGCAACAGCAACAAAAAGGGCACACAAAAAAAAGACCCATGATGCTCACCCAACCGAACGGATTAGATTCCATCGCGGCAAATGGCAACGCAGACGACGAAAGTCACCAGACATCATTAAAAGAATTCATCAGCCGGTGGGCCGCGGTGAAGCATCTGCGAAAGTGATGGTAGCGACACCTAATGCTTCCGACTAATCGACACGCGGCTAACCGGGCTCTCCTTTCTTCCTCCCCTTGGCATGCACCGGAGGGAGCCTCTACAATCAATCAAGCGAAGTTTTAGCAACCCGCAACGACCGAGCAGACCCGAGCTGATTGAGTAGCACGCCAAAGATGGCCAAATGAATGAAGCGAACAAATGGCTTCGTTACTACCATCCCCATCGTCGGAAAAGGGAAGCGACGAACCTCTGAGAGCGTTAGCTTCTTTTTTTTTCAGTGTTTTTGTTCGAAGTTTTTGGAAAGGAAAAGGTGTTTTCTAAGCGAAGAGGAGCTGTTGTGTAACGCAGTGAGCACACACACACACATTCAAAGGTGTCATCAGTCACCCGGTCGATAGGGCTGCTGCTGAAGTAGTGTAAGCAGAATATGCGCACGGCATTACCGCACATTGGAAAACGATAAGCACTGCCCTTTCCACTGCTGGTCCACTTCGGTAGGAGGAGCACACGCCCTTTCCCTTCGCAATCCCTCCTGCTGCTGTTGTCAGCACGTGATGAAAGTGATCGTTTGCGGTCGTACGCGATCGCGGCGTCAATAGCGCGCATGCGCAACAGCGCGCCGGCTGCTGTCAAAACCGATTCGATTCGGGAAACCGGGACCGTTAACCGTGGTTTCCTTGCCATCGCAGCCGCACCAATAAAGTGGACGGCACCATTGCATCATGTTTTGTCATCTTCGTAAGCAAACGCGGCACTGCACTCCCATTGTGAGGAAAACTAAAAGGTAACAGAGGCCTGGAAAACCGGAGCCATCGGGCTAGAGACAGACATCAGGGCGTTCGTCACCTAGCTACAGGTTTTCACACTCTCGTGCAGGACAACGCACTGGTTACAGGAACCGGTGGGACCACTCCGTCTCGGAGAAGATGGGTAGAGCCGGTGCCGTCGCGTTTAAACCGACAACCAGTCGGTCACAGCAGCGCCGCTTTGCCACTGTGGTTTTAATTGTACCCATAAACCATTCTCCCCGTGGTGGTACACGATTCGCACGCGATTCGAACGCGCCGGTAGAAGACGAACCCCGAACGCTTTACCACGGGCGGGTGACAAATGGGAATGGGGCACACGCGCGAGATTTATTGCGCGGTCTAGGGGTTGGCGAACTACGGTGGCGTTCGGTTGATTTTCCCCCTAACCAACCCCACACAGCGTTGGGGCCGTGGTACAGTTTTTCCAAACTAACGACAAACCCCAACAACGACCGGCAGCGGCGGCGTTGATGATGATGTTGTCTATTGCCCCGGTTGGTAAACGTACTTTAATGTTTACGATGCTTCTAGCAAGATTGCGCAATACGAGCGCGCGAGCGCTGAAAGCACGTGCTATCGCAGACCTTTAACCTTTAACACAATAGTTTGCATATCAAAACTGGTAACCAAAAATGCACACCTCAACTTAAACTTTACTGGCATATTTAATTAAAACCGAACGCACGCAGGTCGATCAAACGATTCGACACGCGCGGTGTCAATGTTTGTGGTTTGCATTTATTGCCACCATCAACACTTCCCCGTTGTGGTTTAATGGCTTTTGTCGGAAAACTCTCAACTATAATGCAAAGATGGGAGATGGGGGTAAATATAACCCACATAATCATACCGTCCCCCGCACCACAACTTTCGATCGGTGTGTTTGTGTTGTGTGTTAAAAGGTGGCACCCAGGATTGAGATCAAAAGTTGAACTAATATTTATCAGCTTATCCAGGTCAGGAATGGGCCGATGCTTTTAGTGCCGACTCCACTGAGCTAGACGCAAGGCGTGCAAATATTAATCATTCACACCGTTGGGCTGCACTGGATCAAGACGGGCGGTGCCAAAAAAGAATCGATTTTGATTGATCGTACTCTGTCAAGCTCTGCCGCCGCCCCAAGCTGCCGTGAGCTTTATTGATGGTGAAACAATTGCACAGCGCGAAAGGAAGCGATGTTTGATCCAATCCAATCCAAAATAGCGCCACAAGCATGCAGGAGAGGATCAACAACAGCAATAACATCTAGTTGGGGTACACCGAATGTCATATACAATGAGCAGATCGATCGTTACCGCGCGGCTACATGAGGTGAAATATACAGCGAAATGAACTATTTGACAGGCGAAATATCTGACAGATAAAGCATCACAGCAACCAGCTGATGTGCAATGTAAACAAATAACGTGCACAAAATCGTAACTAAATCCATTGAATAACTTCAATATCCAGTACTTCGTTAATTTTGAGTCAACAGTTCACAATTTCTTCCAATTAGGGAATGTTCTGCTTAAGAATATATTATTTTTAAGTGAATTTCGAAAGCGGATGTTGTGTCTCCCCCAACCCTTTTGCTGTACCTGTCAGATATTTCGCCTGTCAAATAGTTCATTTCGCTGTATATTTCACCTCATGTAGCCGCGCGGTTAGAAATTAGAACACTTCCTGTTGGTCCAATCATTATTCAAAATTTGCCTCTAATCACTGTTGAAATCCACACCATTTATAACAACAACAAAATTGGCGCTATTGGTGTTGTATAATACCCTAATTTTTTACACAAACGCACCAAAAATTGCTCAATCTTTTCCCCTCGATTGTTAAACCGCCATGATTATGCTCCATTTTGGGGGGCTCGATTTCTATACCGGCAATTTGCAGTGGCATTAATTTATTTGCAATTTCAAAAATTTGCACAATGGACCCAAACAATTTGAACCAGAATTTGCATGTGAGCTCTACCGAGTGAAGGCTATCCATCCTCGCCTCGGATGTATTCTACTCTTTTTTTTTTTGTTAGATTCAATTTGTTTTCGAGCGGATGATCCACAAGGTCCGCTTAAGACACCCTGAACCATCTTGCTCGTCTGTGATGAGCAAACGATATCCGATGCGCAGCTTCTGCTACCTATCTAAGGCTGAGTAGTGTACACCCTCTTTCCTTCTACGTGTGTAGTTGAGTGGATGGGGGAAATGGAGCGGAACCGTTCGGAACCAAAAATTCGGAAAGCAATGGCAGCAAGAGTTTGCCCTGCCATTCTGTGACGAAGGATAATTGCCCGAAACCCGTGTACGGTGCGCGCGAGGCATGATTAATAAGCCATGATTGGGTCTAACAAAAAAGGGTACACCACGGAGAAAACGGAGCTTGTGTGTTCATCTCGATGTTGGGCTTTGCTTTGAAGGCGACGGCGGTGTTGTAATGAATCGCAGCGAAATTGAACCTACTGCTACCTCGCTGCGCTGTTATGCTTGAGCACGGTGACCTTGCTCTGATTAATAGGCTACCAACGAGCCTACCGCGTCATAATTTGACCAGCTGTGAAGAAGCACACCGAGAACTCGGAGTCCCACACGCCGCGGTAATAACAAAGAGGGTGAGAGTACTTACAGCAGCGTTGGGAAACTGCGCATCGCTGCTTTAAACGGCAGCTTCCGATTGAATCTGCTTACACGCTGCTGCCAATCAAAGTGTCCTAGCTGTCCAAACCCGTTCCTTTTTCATTCTTCAGAAGAAGAAAAAGTATGCAAGTTCATAAGTCAAAGTTCGAAGCAGCGTTCCAACGGAAGGAAGGCTTCACATAAACTGTCCCACTTCTGCTGGACCGATCACTGCACGGGCAAGGTCAGATCACATCAGTCACCGTAAAGTCATCGACATCGGGGCTCACGGCATGCTGCCGGGAACCGAGCGAAGACGTTCAATGCCAAATGTCTGGAAGCTTATTGCTGGCAGAAACAAAACCAGAACACTTTGGAGTCCACTGAGAATTGCGGCGGCACATCTTACCCATTAATGGACTCACGGAAAAGCTCTCCCCTTCTCCCCCTCGATGTACGTGGTGAGGAATGTTTGTTTGAGAAAAAAAAATTGCTCAACTCACGCGTGATCGCCATTCACTCGTACCGCGCGTTAGTGGCGGTGGTGCACATTTTACACGACGAATAAAAATTAGAATGTTGCACGAACGGTTCCAAATGGTGGAGCTGATGAGCAGCTGCGCAACCACACAACCCCTTTAAACGATCGCTGATCAGCATGTGTGCTGCTCGGTAAACAGAGCTACCACTGCCGCGGGTGACTACCGACGTGGCTCGGTGGCTGTGCCCTATGACCGGGATCGTACCCCGTGTGGCGAAACCGTCCTCTTCTGCTAACCGGGTAATGATCGTGAAAAGGGATCTTCACTTACGAGCGTAGAGGAGCTGCAGTGCAGTGATGGAAGCAAATGCTCGCACCAAAACAGAGTTAATCATAGGTTACATCGTCGTTTGTGCGTTCGGTTACATCGATCCGTTGGGTGATCGGTGTCAGAAAGGGTCAGCAATTCATTGACAAGCAACGGTAGCTCAGCACTGTGGGTAGATGTGAAGCGTCTAAACAAGATAACGCATTATTAATTGCATCTGGCCAATTTAGTTTTACGCATTAGTAAGCTTATCGATCGCATATACAAACGATAGCACTACATTTTGAGGGAAGGCATTGAGAGATGCAGACATCGAAACCCTTTTTAGGGCTAGAGTATTGCACAAGCTCTGTTTATACATACTAGTTATATTGGCCCGGTTACAGGGTTATGCAACAGTTCTTCAGGGACTTCCGCAATATCAGTAAAGTTCACAACATTTGAACAGCATTTTTATTTGTTTTTTAACGGATCCTATGTCGCCTTATCTACGTAAACTCAAACTCCCAGACTATCAAGTTTCAAATTATGCCTCAACATTTTGGCCAATTTTTAAATCTCACTCCTCCTTTTTTGTATTACCTCTGTTTTTATTTTTACGAACTAGATATCCATCTCTTTTTATATCCCATACCAAAAAGTTGTCTTAATTTTTACCTGTTTTTATATTTGTATTCATAACTTTGAGGATATGTAACTTTTGGTCATGTTCACAAACATGTTGGCAGTACTGATTCTTTTAGGCTTTCTATACTTATTAGAGTCACACAGTAGGAAAGTAAATCCTTCATATCAAGTGATATTCCGAATGGGAATCAATCTTATCTGATTTTAAAAATCCTAATCCTATGAAATCCTATGATCCAGGCAGTTGATCATACCTAGATTCTTCCATCAATAATTAGATCAGTTTTTATCCAAGTTGAGATCTAGTAATATCGAATCAAGTTTAAGGATTCTGGCTTAACAGATAGCCCCCTTTCCTTATCCATCCTTGAAAATGATTTTACTTTTTTGTATATTTATTTACCCTAAACTTGACTTAATAAGCTCTAAAGTAAAAAAAAACCCAAAGTATTCAAAACAAGCAAGCCATCACTCCAAGTCATCACTCCAATAACATCATTAAGAATTTAAATTAAACAAACTAATTCACCCCAAGCATTACAGGAAAATCAATCAATTTCAGCAGTACGGGCAATAATTTAATCAAACGACAACCGAAACCGTTTGCTGCGTCGCCTTTGCACCATAACCCGCAATGGGCTCATCAATGCTGTTGCGTTGCCAAACGCAACCGAAAGTGCAATCCACTCGGAAAAAGGGAAAAAAAATCGAACCACCGCGAACGGCACCAAAGCATACGGACCTTCTGCAAACGGACCCATAACTGTTTATTACACGCATCATCATCACAAAACGGCGGTCGAAGGTAAGTAGCGGCCACCGTTGTTGTTGTTGGGTCGATATTTGCCGATCCTCAACTGGACAAGCGTGCACACATTTTGCATTCAATTCCCAATGCCATCGGCCAATAGACGACCACGGCGAGGGGTTAAACGGGAAAACATGAACCCACAGTGCACAGTGTGTGGTTTCGTTGGTTTTTCTGCTGTCCGGTTCGCCGGTTGTGCAGTGCCAGATGCAGCCGGACTGGCTGCAGCATATTGGCAACCATTTTCCCAAGGAAGAAAGGTCGCCCTGCACAACACAATAACGATCCGGTCATCGGATCGTGTATGCGCGGGAGGGTTCGTCGCTTGTTTGCGCTTGAGACGCGCCGCGATCGTGTCACGAGCGTGTGATGCGTCGCCAACACACACGCGCCACGAGAAAGGCTAATGAACGAGCGAATGCGTATCGAATTCGTGTGGCCACGATCGCAACCGCGCTCTAATTAACCTACCAGGACGGGGGGAGTGTTAGAAGAAGCAACAGCATCGCTGCCATTCGTTTCCATGTGGCAAACGAAACGAACGCAATTTTCAAATCCGGCCACAACAATTGACCGCTCACACAGTGACAAACAACCGTAGCGCGGCCAACGGTGGCTGTTTTGCGGGTATTGCAGAGCGTGTGGCAGTGCAAACTCGCACAAATAATGTACCATCAGCTCGAATACGATTTCCATACGATCGCCCGCCACGAGCCACGAGAGGAAAGACCTTGCAAGAGAGAGAGAGAGGGAGACAAGCAGGGGAAAAAGGCGCACGGCGAGTCTCGAAATCTGTATTGCGGAAAAACAGAAGGTACTTCTCTCGCGCAAATTCGGCGGAGGTTGGGCAAACGGCAGTCGGAAAGACGCTGGTTCCATTAAAGTTTTAGCAAATGGAAGAACATTTTTCACACATTGCACTTATCAAGCGTTTAATGGATTGTGGAGTGGAGTGTGTGCACGGGGTGCCTCGAAGCGGTACAAAACTTAGCACCAGAAGTGGTCCAATTACAGCTTCATTGGTACGTGTGAAACTCAATCTAAGATCGAGTAGCAGTGTTGTTTTCCCCATCCAGCTCGTTGTCGATCGGTGGATAGTGGGTTTCTCTATCGATACATTCCCTCTCGATCACTGTGAGGAGCTTCAGCCAAGACAGTTGAGTGTACGAGATCCGACTGCTCGAGCCGGAAAGGGTCAATGCTTCGATAAGCATCGTCTCGATGCGTGCCGCGCCGGACTGGTTAGCCACACTCGATCAGCAAACATAATTGTACATTTATTGCTTACCCCTTGTTGGGCGCAATTACTTAATGATTTAAATAAGCCTCAAATAAATGCGTCCCACATACGATGCGGGCACAACATGGGGCGGGACATACACTCAGCAGCAGGAGCAGGTTTTGGCGCCGAGCAGCTTAATGCACAATTTCAACGACCCTAATGGAAAATTGTTGACCACAGCGCGTAGTGTATCTCAATGTCATGCAGAGTGGTAGATTTGTGTAATTTTAGCTTGCCCAATCCCAATTGCCTTGCACAAGGGAGTGCTGCTGAAGGGATTGTTTTTATGTAACTCGTTCAGATGATAAATGCAAACGCTGAAGATCACTTAGGATAGGGGAACAGCATTGAACAACAACACACACATTGTTGAGATATGTTTAGAATACGATCTACACTACAATAACCTAAAACTCAAAATTGCTTATTAGTTTTAAATATTTTGGATTCGTTCCATGACTGCATCAAGATCACGAAGGTCACATTAGAGGAGTTTTGTATTGTCAAGAACGGGACATCCTCATGTCCACCGTGTACAAAATTTGGTTCTAACTTTGTTGTATTAGACACTTATACAACGACTATATTTCTACTAATAATATAATGTTACATAAGCTGTAAAAAATACAAAAAATCTTGCCCTTATTCCTCGTGATTTAAACATCCGTTTGTTCGCAAAATGTCCTTTTTGGATGCAAAGTAGATATGGAATTTTAGATCAGATTCAATCTGCTAAACTCGGAGACATTGGGAAAAAATTGTCACAATAAATAGACTTTACCCCTTCTTTGGATGCGTTGAGTGTTCAGGTGTGATTTTGTCCACTCCAAAGGGGCTGCCCAGGGGTGAAGACGCTGTACGATGGTACGTAAACGCATCGATCGGGTGCCAACAAATGCTTGTGTAGCATATCTGCTATACAGAACATATTATAATACACACTATCAGCCATAGACACATTGTAACACACTTTGGAAAGCCAAGCCGCACCATTGTAACACATTCATTATAACACATTCAGTAAATCAGATCATACCATAGCAACGCAACCGGAAGAATTCAGGCCACACCGTTCATATAAAAACAATTGTGACACACTTATCAGAACCAACCAAAACGCACAACATAAGCAGGAACAGTATGTAACCCAAAGCAGGAACAATATATGCATTAAACCCAAAACAGGAACTTAGTGACAAGAACCATCGTTCTTGTCAACAAAAGACAAACAACTAGCTGAGTGAAAACAATAACTTTCCAACATAAAACCCGGAACCAAATGTGCGAAACCCTTAACTTCATTTGAGTATAAATAAAACCAATTCCAACCGTGGCAAGTGAGATTCGTTCGGACTGTCAAGATAGGACATTACGCTGCCTAAAACCTTCGCCTTCCAACTTATTTCAAGAGTTTAGTTATGTCCCCCTTCCCAAGGTAAGGCTTCTAAACTCCAACGTTTCCAGTAAGGGAAACCTCCTAAAGGTTTCTATGATCGCCTGGACGATCAAGTGTTGAAAAGTCCGCTCGAACAAAGTTTGATTCCACCTCGATACATGTCAGCGAAACACTGACCTACCGCGACGGTACTCGAAGTACAGTTGTACGATCATCGCAATACACTTGTAAACTTCGTGACTGCATGTTTCACGGATGTTGATAGCAAAGATTATAAATAAAGGATTGGATTGTCTTTGATTACCAAGAAACGATTTCAAAGAACTTTGGTTGGCTTTGGAGCTGTATTAAACGAATTATTCTTAAAGTCACCAAACTATCTCAGTATCAGCCAATATAAATTAACTGCAATTCAACACTAAAGTTTACGGGTAATAATCACCAAATGCACACTTAATGGAACCCAATGGAAAAACATGGTAACAATAAAAAAAACAAATTTAAATAAAAAACAACCATTAAACCAAATTCTTCAATTATGGCTAATATGGGGTAATGTCGGTAAAATGCGGCTCGCTGGAGGCATGCGACTCTATTTACCTCATCTATGTCATAAGACTTTCACACATTTGTATACTTAGTTTCTCCATTTGGCGCTCCGCGTGACACTTTCCGAACAATATTTTATATAATTTGGCTCTTTCGATCACAAAGATGACCACTCACTGGTAAAAGGCGAAAGAACATAGTCAAAATAAATAAGAACATAGTCAAAATGCAAGAAAGAACTTAGCATACCTTGAGGCCCTTCTCTTAACTTTTAGCCATAACTTCTCCGATGTTTCTTCTTAAATCCTTTCCACTAGTCCACCATTAAACTATCCCGATTGCTTACGGGAATAGAGAAGAGAATTCTCTATTCGGTTGGTTCCAGCTAGCCAGGTAAGTCACAGCCAAGAGTTGATTTTAAAGTGTCCGTGCCACTCCAATCATTGGGCTATGGTAGGTCGTTGGAGTATCCGAATTCACCGCGCTAATTGCTGTAAAACATCTCAATTCAAATAAGTATGTTTGGAACTAACAACTAAATCACTAAAACACCTTAACCCATTCCATCAACACCCACGGCAATTGTCCTTCTATTAAATGAAGGTTATGTAAAACCCACGCGCGCAAATGCCATCATCCACCACATGGGGAGTGAGGCTGGTCAGCGTTTTATCATACCTCAGTTGTGTAGAGCCTTACCGGCACCCTGCCCTGGGAAAGACCAATCCCTTCAGTAGGGCGCACCTTCGGCCCAGATCATTTCGCTTTCTCTCCCTTCACGTAGACGGTCGGGATTCGGGTGGTCTCAAAGTAAAAAGTCCGCTTTAACCTCCCCGGGAAAAAAACAAACCCCCGTCCATCTTTCAACCAGCCACATTAATGTGATATGATTAAGCAAGACAACCAGGCAGCGAAGCAAACGAGGAAAAAGACACCCACCGGATGAGCACCACTTCCGATCCGCCGGCCATGCGCCGGCATCGAAATCAATGCACCGGACGACGGTCAGACTAACGGCGAAGGGTAGGAAATTAGAGAAACACACAGACCGATCTCGTTAGCTGTGTTAGTCGCTGAAACTCTCCGAAGGTTGTTCCGATCGGTTCCAAAAAATAGAGACAAAAAAGCCCCTTGCCGGAACGGAAGCTCGCCCTTCCGCGCTGTGTTTGTTGGGGAACCCGCCCGGAACAACAAAAACCCGGCACCACATAGTGTAGGAATTTTTGGCTGTTTTACATAATTTTACACATGTCGCACGTTGTTCAATGTTTGATCACCCACTTGAGGAGCTGGTGGAAAAGCAGAAGGCGAAAGTAAGCGGCCCATGCTGCTGCTGCTTGTGTCTCCTTTTTCTCTCTCCTTTCCGGATGCATTCGTCGCCGAATCGAAACACAAAACAAGGGACGGAATATACGCAACAAAAAAAAACCCCTGGGGAGCTCTGCACTTACCTTTCCCAGCTTTTTTTGGGAGCACATTTGCGGTACTTCACAAACCAAGGTGGAGGGAACAAGGAGCGCACCCAGACACACTCTAGAACCGGTTTCATTTCACTTTCACGTGGACCAACAACGTCCCGTACGGGATTTGAAATCAGGCCGGAGGATTCACCAGATTGAACGCAACGTTACGATTCTGCGAAGTTATTTGATCGAGAAGCCATGCAAATTGCACACGCCGAAGATGCTGTAGAACCTACTTGGATCGTTGTGCATGGAAAACATGAAAACACGTGTCGGCACAGATATCTCGAGCGACAAAAGGTCAAACGGGCTCTGGTAGAAAGAAAGCCACACAAGCAAACAAATGTACGGCGACATCGAAATTCAAACAAAAATCCGCCTTCGGGAAGGAGAAAAGATGATGATGTACGCGCATTTCGATTAACGCTATTAATTTACACAAAAATGTGAACGCTTTGGCAGGTATGACACCAGGCGGTGAGGCAAATTTTGGTATGGAAATATGGAAATGTATGTTAAAAAAGAAGCCCCCATCAACTCAGCTCCACTCTCCAGCTCCGCCATGCTATCTTCAACTCCTCGCGGTGTACAGGAAATTTGGAAGAGAGAGAGCGATAGATTTCACATCCGAGAAGACGTCTCGGTCACTTGATTTACAAGTTTGAATAACACACAAAAGCACCCAGACGGTACGGCGCTGGACAAAAGGGGAGGTGAATATTGTTCGCTGGACACTCCAAACTACCAGACCGCCAAAATGTTTTATTCAGTAACTCACCCGGGGGCTTGTCCTTTTCAATTTTTCCCCAAACAACTCCTGGCCACAAATAAGATGTCAAACTTCTTCCTTTTCGGAGTAGAAAACAAAACTTGGGAAGAGAAAGAGTAAAGCAAACAACTCCACCTAAACTCCATTCTTCTGGCCACACAATATATCGAAAACTAACAGTTGAACAACGCTTTTGTGGTTTTGGCAATGTGTGCCTGTTCAATTAGCACGTGCAAGAGCAGGACTCTCTGCGCCGCTCAACGCCTGCCTGGATCGTTGCCACATGCTGTCAAAATCATCTCTGCCAAACACGTTCGTTACACAAAACAACGGCATTCCCTTCGAGCCAGTTTTTGGGCCATTTCACCTGTGGTGACGGTCGTGAAGAAGCCGAGATTACCGCAAACGATCAGCTCGTCCCGCTTCTCGCCGCGATAGTGGAGCATGTAACAGCATCGGTGGTCGTAATCATCGCGGCAGGTAGGCTAAGATGAAAAGGGAAAGGAACCACACACACACACAAGCAGCATTAACGAAAAGATACCGTAGTGCGTAAATAAACAATCCTCAGGTCCAGCGCCTGTGGCCATCTTGGATGGTTTGATCCCCCGAGAGATGTGCCTGCAATAGACTCCAGACTTTGTGACCACCGGGTGGCTTCTTTCGATAGTGTTACTGAAGCCGAAACCATTACCCGGATTGTCCTCACCCAACCCGCCAGTGTCTTAATGAGCACATTTTTCGTCCAATTTGCTTTTGCAAAACCGGTACAAACGGACGTTTCGTTGTCATGGGATCTCAAAAACGCGCCCAAGTAAGTTGTTGTGTGTTGATGTTGTACCTTCTGCTTATATCTTCCCCATTTTTTGTCTCCTCTCTTTCTCATAGATTGCGCAATCTAATCACCTTGGAATGGAATGGTGTTCGAAAATGTAGTTCACATGTGGACCTGGTCAGTTTGGGGATCTTTTGCCGCAGGGCGGATGACCCATTACCGTCGGTTAAGTGATCCTCTCCAACCCATCCGTCGTCACTGAAAAGCGGGATCCTTTAAGTCCCGCTCACGTAAGGCCGTTTGTGTAGTGTTTTGGATGATCCATACGACGGTCTAGGGGTGATGAGGTTAGTAGGGATCATCATCTGTGGAAGAAGACCTAACCCAATCTCTTTCTCCTGCAGAACAAGTGGCAATGGTAAGCAAAAGTAACAGCCGCTCCCCTCCAATGCCGGGGCTGCACATGAATGGGGCGCAAAAAAAAGGCGGACGATAGAAAGGAAGATTGTCTTGGAAGGTTTACGCACCGTACGGAATGAAGGGCAACGACAGACCCTGAGCCAACTGAGCAATTTGCATCAGTTTGATGCGCACCGTGGCTAGCTGTGACGAACCAGCGTTCATTAGACACTTGTTTCATGCTTATCGTGCCATGTCATCGTGACTTCTCGCGTTGCGTGTAGTACTCCAAGTGCTCAGCCTGAAGTGTTCCATCGCACGTGTCGCCCACGCCCGCTCAATTGGCTATATAGAGAGGTATGAAGGGAACAGAAAACACACACACACGATTGTGTGCATTTTTTCCACTTTTCTCGCTCGGTTTGCGTTTTGGTCCTGATTTCATTTCCGCCTGTTCGTCTGCTTTGAGAGAGTTTTGTACCAATTGAAACGAACAGTATGAGGACAATCGTGTTTATTACGTTATCGCTTCAGCTAACCGGTGCCGTCGACATGTTGCTGCCCTCGAAATTTCATTTCCTCGATTTACCATTCATAATCTTTTGTTCCGATAACAATACCATAATAAGGGTTGAGATTTTTTCTAGGACATGTTGCATTTTTTTTTCAATTATATCGCTTAGTACATTGCTACGGCCAGTTCGTTCCCTTGTGAGTTACGTGTAAATGAGGATTTTGAACTTGAACTTGACAAACTTTGAATAATTTCTGTAGCACTTCAAGATATCCTCGGCTTAGGCTCACTGTCACGGAACATTAGTCAGACATTAGTCCACAGCATAGGATTCATTGTTGAGTTGTTAAATGAAGGATTACGTAACGTTTTTAAAGCAGTTCTGATCGTTTGGCTTTAGACAGTGCTGATGTAAGGCATACTCTATCGTACATTAGAAATTAGGCGTAAGAGTACTACTTAGGCACTTAAGTGCCACTTCAATAAGATGGTTTTCATGGGTACTTCACGATAATTTCCCCTACAAAAATATTGTTAAAAAATAACTTTTTTTATCTTGTTGCAGCTACCGGTTTATCTTGAACTCTAGGATGCCCTGTACCTAGCTACCGGTAAGTTCTGCTTGATCCTTCCAATGGGATCGCTATGAAAAACTGGTGTCGCTATCATAAGATTTACTTAAGTAAACTTCAGTCAACTTTAACTTTAACTTCAACAGGGTTTAAAATTAACCTAACAGCGCAGCCAGTTCGTACTGCTTTCGCCTTCTTACTACTCCACTGGTCATGTGTTAATAATCCCCCAAAATTAATCCGGAAAATGCGTTGCTCAAGAATGTCCTATAAACCTAACCGCCCCCTCCCCCTCCCCCTCCCCCTCCTCTCAACCATTCCGATGGCTCAGGACTTATGTTAAGAGAGGACTTTCGGGAAGATCATTTTACGACATATCCCTCAATTCGTTTGATACGTTTCGCTTCAACACCCCTTCAAGTTTCCAATATTCAAGAGAATCATGAGCGCACGCTTCGCTTCCTCATGGATTCAAGCCTAGAATGAACCGTTTCTCCCCGTAGCAAGGACTGACTATCTGGCTGCGTGATATTTGCTAAGTCTCGAAAGTCTGTATAGCCCTCTGTAGGTCTGACCCGTAAGTGCAACGAGTTCGAATCCACCCGTAGGTTCAGTAGGTGCAAGAAAGCATTACCCAAGTGCCACAAATCCACTAAACGACCACTAAACGGCTTCTAAACGACTCAAGTTCTCTACCTAAACGGAATATAGAAAGACTTCGTTTAGCAGACGGCAAACGACTCATGCATTCTAAAAATAGCGAAAAAGCTGGTGGCGCTCTCTGTTGGCGGGATACCCCAACCAGATGAGCTTCATCGCTTGGAGGAGAGCTATTTCATTTCCTCTGTACTGTTGTATGGTTTCGCATTTAAGTTATGCATCGCTAGAACTAGAACGGCGATACGATTGTTTAAATACTAAACTCCAAAGGAAACCACCAGCACTGAAGCAAGTGAGATTTGAGTAATGGTCGTTGGTGTTGATACCCACGTATCTGACCACACGACCATTCATATAGATTTTTGCTCGGAAAGTTAGAAGGCTATATAGGTCATGATAAGCTAAAACTTGTCGAAACACATTGTAAGAAAAGGATAGCAATATAATGATGAGTTGTAATACGCCATCTATTGATCAAGCCAATGAAGCTGTGGAGCTTTCATTTTTTTTCTATGGATATTCAATTTTCCAGTCGTTTAAGCTTAATCTGTGGCGCTTGGGTAGTGACTCCGACCAGTCGGTGATCAGCGAACGCGGATCAGAGTCGCTAATGCTTTCTCACACCTACGGGAACCGTTGCACCTACCGAACCTACTTGTTCCTGACGAGTCGACTCGGGCGGTTAGTTTCGACCCGTCAGTTGCAGATCAACCGACACATCACTACCCAAGACTCGTTGTAGGGCCAACGTTCGCTAGCTTTGTAGAGTCCTCCAGACGGCAATACCAGACGGCGTGTAATAATACAGTGGTGAACTTAATTTAACCTTCTAGAGGAGTCGGATCTTTTCCCGAAATAAACATTTTGATAAAGAAACATTCTAGCCTCGCCGATTTTGGGTAAACATCAGAAACAAACTGCACCTAAAATGAAGCGTTTCATCGTTTTCTCTTCATTTGACCGAGGCTTCATCAGGAACCGTCAGCAAACGTCAAATCTGACACCCGCGTGTCCATGTACAAACGTCACTCGCTGCTTCAAACAATTCGTAAACAACCAAAAGCACGTGCGTTTCCAGTACGATCGAGCCGCACACGCCAGGTGGATCGTAAAACTAGCCGTAAAAAAGCCCCAAACACAGTACGAAAATGGTCGTCTTTATTTGTAACAAGTGTGGCGAGTCGCTGAAAAAGCAGGTCGTGGGTGCGCACGCCAGCCGGTGCAAGGGCATCAATGTGTCGTGCATGGATTGCCAGAAGGATTTCACCGCCACCACGTACAACGAGCACACGAGCTGCATCAGCGAGGCGGAAAAGTACTCCGCCAAAGGGTTCGTTCCGAAGGTGCAGAAGGGCGCCAAAAAGCAAGAGAGCTGGGTCGAAATGGTGCGCTCAATCGCGCAAAAACACAAAAATATGTCTGCGGGTGTGAGGAGCGTGTTTAACTTCATCGAGCGCACGGACAACATACCGCGCAAGCAGAAAGGTTTTCTAAACTTCTTCCAAAACTCCTGCCGCATCGTTTCCCGGCAGGACGTGGAAGCGGCATGGGCGCTGATAGAGAAGGAGATGAAGGCCGAAAAGGAGAATGGAGCTAACGGTGCCCAGAACGGAACAGACGCGCCAAAGCAGAATGGAACGGCAGCCACCGCTGATGCCGGTGCGGTTCAGAATGGAAAACCACAGAAGCGCAAGCCAACGGAGGAGGTCGTCGAATCGGGAGAACCGGAGCAGAAGAAACAGAAGAAAAAGAAGGCAAAGAAAGAGAAGGCTCAGAATGGTAACGAGGTAGAGGTACCAGCGGAGAATGGTACAGCCGACGGCGAAACTACCAAGAACGGAACGCCCCAGAAGCGCAAGGCGGAAGCGGTCGAATCGAGCGAACAGACGGAACAGAGCAAAAAGAAGAAGAAGAAGGGAAAGAAGGACAAGAACCAAGAGGTAGAGGTACCAACGGAAAATGGTACATCAGCTGATGGTGACAACGCACCGGCGGAGGAGGCCGAACCAACCGAACAGAAGAAGCAGAAGAAAAAGAAGGCTAAAAAAGAAAAAGCGCAAAATGGTAATGTAGTAGAGGCGGAGGAGGAAAATGAGGTGGCCCAACCGGTCACTAAGCAGAAGAAGCAGAAAACGTCAGTTGCTGTCGAAAACGTCCAGACCAGCCAGGAGTCCCAACCGGCCGCCAAGCAGAAGAAGCAGAAAAAATCAAAAGTGTGATAGTTTTGCGCTAAGAGGATCATTCAAATCGTTTAACATCCACAATGTGCAAACTGAAGAGGGAGACGACTGTAAAAGGGTTCCAACTGGCGTGATGGAAGGTTCGAGAAAAACGTATCCACGGCTGGATTTGTGGTAACAAACAAAACAAAAACGACACTACTGTACGGTTGGTAAAAGCTTAAGTGAAATAAATTTAATCTACAAACGCGTATTACACGTACGTTTATCATACAACGAGCACAAAACTTAGTTCGGGGGAGGTAATTTTCTCACACACATCACATTGCCAAAAATGCACCAAGCACCACCAGACACGCATGTGTTTTCAATCGCAGGACCCATCCAACCAACCGTCCCGCCACCGTTCGTTCACCTTGGTGCAGTCGAACTCGGGTTTGCCCAGCTTCACGTTGACGCGGTTGTGTATCCGGCAGAGCCACTGGGACAGGGCGTGCTGGGACTTTGTTTCCGGCGGCATTTCTTTCAACCTGCAATAGAGGGAAAGGAACGGAAAACATCGATTAGCACCTTGCAACACAGTTTAAGCTCTTCCCCCCATGTCTTACTCTTGCTGAAAGTCTTTCGCACAGTATTCGCACGGGTAAAGCTTCGACAAGGAGGTAAAGAAGGTCCGCACGTTCCGCTCTTCCGCATCGGTCGGGGTGGTCGGATAGTAGGCCGCTATCGTGTGCAGCAAGCCCCACGTGTACCGGCCCAGCTGCTCCTTGTCGATGGGGCAGTTCGGCGGTGATCCACCGCTCCGATCGTCCGAGCTGTCCGCCTTTCGGTGGGCTGCAACCTCACTCTCACTGCCGGCCTTCGTAGCGCTGGCCGTTCCGGCGCTGGTGCTCAGCGATTTGCGCTGCTGTTTGGACCACGATTTGAAATCCATACACGTTCGGCATGGTGCGGCCGGTTCTTTACCGTTCTGGTGATGGTTGTTGGGCAGTGGTTGTTCCGCTGCCGGCATCTTCTTGTCTCGGGGGAGGGGTTCGTTATTTACTGCAGCGAGATGATGAAATGGTTCCTCCGTAGCTTGAACTTCACCTGTCCGGGGCGTATTTACGTCCTGCGAGAGGGCGGGTTGGGCGATACATTTACCGTAGCCGGTTGCGAACAATGTGATGTAATTTTAGCTCCACAAAACGTAAACGAAACTTCCATCGAACACTTTGACAGCCTGTGACAGGTAAACACAGCGCACAGGGTGACCAGCTCAAAATGTGTCATTTAAATCGACCGTTTAGATGTTTTTCATTGCGAAAATTGAATAACGCTTAGTACAATGACAATGTAACAGAAGTTTTACCATTTGTTGTAAGTAATCCAGCAAATTACTGGAATAAAATTTGAAACTAGAACTTTACATTGAACTAGCAATTCTTGAAAAATTATGATATTGATTATGACTTCATGACATCCAGCTCCGGGCATGACTTGATACAATTCCATAGCTTACTTTCTAGAGATTCTACGATTATTTTAGTGTTAGTTGAAGATTGAGATCATTTAATTCGATCCACCATCAAGCTGAGTTGGTTTAAATGGAACCACTTAAGATTTCTTTCAAAATATACTCTTCCATGCGAAAATAATGCACTCCAAATAAAGCTCCCGTGGTTAACAATACATGGTTATGTTCTCTCTGTTTAATAATGGTTTTATTTCAATTTCATCGCGTGCCTCGCGCCACGTGGATCGTGACGGATGGCAACGTTGCGCACGCGACACAACATTCTTCTTCCGGATTTGTATTGCTGGTGGTAGCAGTAGTAGTAGTAGTAGGTTGAATTTCAAATTTCTGTTACTTCTGATGGTTTACTAGCAAAGGGTGTATGCAAAAAGGGATCCCGGGAGAGCGACGACATCGTTGCACCAAACATCAGCGCGCACTCTCTCTCTCTCTCTCCCTCTCCCGGTTCGCTTGGATGCCTTAGATGTGGCCGGCAAAGGTGCCCTCCTCGCGCTGGCTGTCCCACTTCTCAACCCACGAGTTGGGGCACATCGACGAGAAGACGTTCTTGAAGTACTTGCATACCTGGTCGCCCTCGCCCTTGACCTTCTCGCAGCGGTGGAAATCCAGATAGCTCTGGTAGCAGTGCTTGGTCTGGTTCTGGTTGGGGAAGCGGGGATCGAATGGGGCCGTCTTCGGTTCGTACGCCATCTTCTCGCTGGTTGTTGGTCTCGGTCGGTAGGACACACGCGAAAAAGCACTAAATTCCAGAGAAAATATCGTCAGCTTAATTTTGGGTTGAGTGTGTGTGTGTGTGTGTGCGCGTGTTGTGCAAACACCCAACACACCCCCACGGAAAGATCCCGGGGGTTTCAGATGGGGACTTAAATAAATGTTGACCAGTCCGTCCGTGTGCGCTCTATTTCCTATCCACAAATTACGAATTTTCCCCTGCTTTTCTGTACCCACTCTGCTCCTAAATGACCATTAATTACGTATTTCCCGCTTCGCATGGTAAAAATCTGGTTAATAAGAATCCCACACAGCAAACTTGAAATAGAAAAGGGTGAAAATGAAGATTCACCGGCACTGATAACTTATTATGTACACAATATACCGGGGTTATGGATCCATCATACCATTTCCAATACGGAAAAGGTATAAAATGTCCTGCCAACTCCCAATAAATCACACTTGGCACCCAAAAAAAAAAAAAAATGAGGGTGGCATGTGAAAGATTCTCATTTATCCCTTCCGGTACACTCATCACACAAAAAAGGTTAGTTTTATAAATAAAAATACAATTTCCTTTCCAACGGGGAAATAAGGGTGGAAAGAAACGGAAACTGAATACACTCCCTCTCTCTCTCTCTGTCTCCCAGTTATCCAATTATTTGACCAATGGTCGCGTCTTGGAGTCCGCATCACACGAAGCACTCTTGTACTTCTTCACCTCCTGCAGGTAAAGAGTCCACGCGTCGTTTGGCGCATCCGCGGCGGACTCCTCGATCGGCCGCACCTTCTTCACCATTCCGGTTTTAAGAATCTTGCCACCCCGCCGCCGCCCAAAGACGGGAAGCGGCGGCGGCGGTGGTTCCTTCTCAATCGTCGACGGTTTCACAATCTGCGGTGGGACGACCGCGGCGGCGGCCGCAACGGTTGGCAGCAGTTTGAACGACCCGACGGCCGCCGGTTGCTGAACGACCAGCGGCATCCTTGGTAGGGCGGCAGCGGTTGGAACCACCATCATCGGTTTCACTGGGGTGGGATTGGCTGCCGGAATGCCGGTTGACAGGTGATGATGTGGGTGGGGCATTGCTGCCATTGCTGGGGTGGCGCCACCGCTACTGCCAGGGACGGCGCTTTGCTGTTGCTGGAGCTTTTTAAACATCTCCAAAAATGAACCATCGTTCGCGAAACCGGTCACGGTAACGGGAGCGGGCACGTCACGCTGCGGTTTCGAGGGCGGTGGGTAGAGCTTTCCCTCGGCGGCGAGATGTTGCTGCAGCTTTTCCTGCATTTTGCGCTGAAACTCGATGCGCTCTTCCTCGGTTTGAATCTCCGGCACGTATTCGACCGGCTGGCCGGGATCGATTTGCGGCATAAAGCTTGACGACTGCTGCTTTTCGTAATGTCCGGAATGTGTACCAGCACCAGAGCTACTACTTGTAGTCGGTCTACGTTCACCAGCACCTCTGCCGGAGGGTTTGGAATCATCCTGACTGTCGTCTCCATTGCTGGACGCACCTGCGCTTTGTTGTTGCTGCTGCTGCTGCTGCTGTCGCTTTAATGCTTCCTTCATATCATGCTGTCTGCGCAGGTTTGCCAGCTCCTGCTCAATTTCCGCCGACAGACGATCCTGCGCTGTCCGCTCCGGTCGAGAGCTGGGACCATCGCGCGAGCTACGATCATCCCGATGCGATCGATTACGTTCGCGGTCACGCTCACGATCACGGTCCCGCGAGCGCGATTCTTTCGACCGCGACCGACTGCGGCTGCTTCGCCTATCGCGCCGATACTGATCATCCCGATGGTCCCGGTAATGGTCCCGATACCGGCCACCGTACTCGCGATCGCGGTTCCGATCGCGATGATAATCCCGGTCGCGGTGGCTTCGCTCCCGGTCCCGGTCTCGATCGCGGTTCGAACGATGCGAGTAATCGTCCTCGTACCGGCTGCTCGTGGTGCGACTCGAGCTCGAGGAATAGTGGCCACTACGCTCACGATCGCCTTCGCGGCTGGACTGCTTCTGCGTGGGCTGATGATGTTGGTCCGCCTGTTGGCCTTGACCGTTGTCGTCGCCGCCTCGTGGGGCAGTTTCTTCCTCCTCCTCCAGCATCT
>SIXB01003298.1:0-22848 GCA_007018985.1 Anopheles bwambae
CATATAATCAGCGGTTGGTTGTAAACAAAGAGTTAATTACACAAAAAATGTAAAATGTTTTATCTCTTTTACAGCCTGTGAATCTGTTCCTACCATCATAAACTGTTCGTGTAGAGTGCATTAGTGTGTCCGCCAAACGGGCTAGTGAACGATTTGCAAAACATTTGCACCTTTGACGATGATAATTTTTGGGGCAATAGTGTTGGCGTAGAAGAGTGGGATTACAATAGTTCCCGTGGGTTTAAAGCTCGTCGTAACATTCGCTGCATATATTTAGTGGCCGCTAAATGGGGCCCGAGCGGTAACGGGCACGAGCCCGATCGGCCGACACTCATCCGGGTTGAGACGCCGAACACTCATCGCCGAACCGACCCGATAAGGCCCGCTCGATTCGGATCGGATGCACTGAAAGCACGTTTTCGGCCCACTTTCTGTGCACATTTGTACATTGTAATACATGTTTTACGAGGCAAAGTTTCAGCTAAATGGGCTTATATTTGAACAATAAATATCCGATGGTGTTTGGTGGAATTTTTTTCTTTAAACGAAACGAAAGCGCTACGCTGCTAGCTTTGTGGTTTAGAAATGAGTGATTCAAGCAGTGCAAACTGTCAAAGAGTGGTGCCGCTCAGCGAGTGTTTTGCATATTTGTCGAGGTTTCCGCTCGGTGGTCAAATATCGAGCGGTTCCATAGCTCGCTTACGTTTAAGCTGCCAAAATCCCTACAAAGCCATTTGAAACAAACGGAAAAAGGAGCTATCAAGCAAAGGCTTTAATTTTTCCGAAGGTTTAATATTGTTTCTTAACTCATGAATGATTGATTTTTTTAATGAAGCAAAGGTATCTATTTTGTCAAGAAAGGTTCAAACCCGTCCAAAACTTTTAAATGTAATACTTAAAAAAATATTTAAACCCAGTTCACACACAAAAAGAAAATAAAGCGATTTTAAAACTAATGTTACTGTCAAATAGATACAACCCGAATGACACATTGTACTACTGACAGGCACAAATGATTAAAAACAAAAAGATTCTTGCTGATTGCTGATTGTTTGCACACAGTTGGTGAAAGTCAAACCAAAATCTAGCTTTCCAGCTTAAACCATCTTCTTCTTCTTCTGTTATGTGACAGGTTTCAGCCCCCTATGACGTTGCTGTCATAATCAGGGGCATGCTGTCATTTAGGGGTTAGACAGGTCTATACCTATTTTCCCTCTTTTCTGTTGTCGGGTTTCACATGGTCGTTATCACAGATATTTTACCCTATTCTCTCTGTAGTTTTCTTTTTTTTTCTTTTGTTTTTTCATCTATCCCATTTTCTCTTTGTTTCTTTTTTTTTCTTTTTTTGATCTGATTTGTGGTGATTCATTTCCTGATCTAAAATCGGTTGGTGTCTCCAATCATTCTCCGGTCTGTATCTAGTTGTTTGTATTATAGCTTTCTGTTTTTTCTTCTTTTTTTGTTTTTTTTTCTATTTTTTATGATGTCGAAAAGTAGGGGAAGCGAGAAAGCTCTCTATCACTGAGATTTTTGTTTAAAAAAACTTGAAGAGGCTTTCTAGTTTCGTCTTTTATATCCCAAAAGTCTCTTTCTTCTCTAGAAAGAGGTTTTGAGTTTTGACTCTGCCCATGTCTTATATTTCTATACTGTTTTTCGAGATGAAATTTGCGATTTGTTTAAATATGTCCCCTGATTTGTCGCTCCATTTTTTCCAGGTTTTCGATATTTATATCTGCACTTTTGTTATACTTCTTGCCTTCCAAGACTATATGCTTAAACCATCAAAGGGCGCATTTTAAGTGACATCTTCAACGACAGGACTATCTCATTGACACTTGCTTTGCGTCAAGTGCTTCATTTTACATTGTAAAACATTGTTTTCGATAGTTTTTACAAAAACTTCAAAGCGATTGGTCCAGTCGTTTACCATTAATTCCACTATTTTTGTAAGCAAACAGAAATGTCAGCAATCCCCAATGGCGAGCAGTGCAATGGGGGCGCCCATTTTGTCCAATCGAACGCGCGCCCAGCTACCATCGTGCAGCCAGTGGCACTCAGCCGCCGTGTGAATCGCCGCCCCCCCGAAGACGGCCGAAGCCGCTCGTTGCAACCACTCACACACTCAGGGCCGGTTGGCCCGGTTCGCAAACGCGTGCAGCTCGCATTCCAACGTCCCCGTTCAGTACGGTTGGAGAGCTCCGCGTGCGAGCACACAGCGTCCCCATTCCACAGCAAAATCGGCAGCGGACCGGCAAGCGGACCGGCCGGAGCGTGCGCGTACGTAGAGGATCCCCGGATCGGGTTTGAAGCGGCGAGTGCCGAAAGTCTTCGGCTGTGACGAAGGGACGGGTTCTGTATCTTGCACGCAGCACGCACGCAGTGCCCCTTTCAGTAGCAGTCCGGGAGTCGATCGGTGCGGAACACATCGCAGCAGCGATTGGTGGATCGCGTGAATCTTTGTACGCGCGCGGCACAGTGGCTACGGCCAAACACCAAACAGTTTCCAGTGGCACGCACAGTGACATCCACCCCGCGGTGGGACGGACAGTTTGTGGAAGGGTTAGTGTTGGGAGGATTTTGTTTAAAAGAAATTTCCACAACGGTGAACTCAAAGCAAAATACATCCTGAGAGGTGGCCGCCTGCGAAAAAAGTGCAGTTGAAGCAGTTACGCTGTTTTGAAAACAATCAAGCAAATGAAACAAATAACGACGATCTTTCGGAACCGGACGTGTGATCAAGGGCGGGAAGGGGCGTGCATGTGTGCTGAGCGTTGAGAGGAGGCAGCATATTCAACCACACTACCGTGAAGCAGCACCAGAAAAGGAAAACCACCCTCCCCCACACATTAGCACGGGCGTACAGGCGGGCATTAGGCTTAGGAGAGCAAAAGTCCCTAAAATGGCAGTCTAATGTTTCTAGATCCGCGCGCCAATCTTGCTGCAATCACACGCAAAGCAGGGAAGCTAGGCCAGGGGGGCTTGCTGCTAAGCTGATGTGGCCCTGCCTTTCCCTTTCTCTCACTCACTTTCGTGGTACGCGTGCTGACGTTCCTCGTGTCAACCCTCCCAGTGCGGTCCTGTACAGATATACATGAGCCAGCAAAGTGCAAATTTTAAGCCGTGCGTATGTGCGTGTGTGTGTCACTTTCAAAATCACGTTTTATCATCAATCTCTTCTCAAGCACACACACACACACACACACTCACAATCTCTCTCTACTGACACGGTTCGACATCATTTTATGCCGATTTTGAGAGAGATCGAAGAGCGGATTCGAACTCTTGACGGGACCAGACACAGACACATGGCGACCGTAGTGACGCTTTCACGATCTACGTCACCCCCCTCCCCGTGCGGTTGATTGATCGGTTACGCTATGGTTTCGTTCGACGTGAACTCCCCGGCTGACCCGGTGTGCCTTGAACTTATCGGTGAAAGTGTTCGCGTCGCTAGAGACCGTTTTGGGCCTGCCATTTCTTCTACGTGTATCTGTGACAGTGGGGTTTGCCGTTCACCCGATCACACGATCACCCCCGATCTAGGGTAGGACAGCTGATGTAGGTGTGCACACACACACACGCACGCACACATTTATCCCCATTTTCCGTCTGGCTTCTAGCTGCACGCGCGACACGATCGACGCGATCGGAATTTCGAACCGTTCCGAAGTCTTCGCCTTCTTTGAGCCCGCTTAAATTCTGTTCGATCTGATCTGACACACGGGTATGGTGCGTACACGTACACGGCCGAAAAGCGAGAGAGAGAGAGACAGAGAGAAAAAGAAACAAAAACTAGAGGCAAATCTCTGTTTGTAAAACTGTTTCACTTTCCGATCCGACGCGCTTGGAGGAATGTGGCGTGCTTGACAGCAACGAGAACCGCCACACGGCACACATACACACACGCATGCACACAAAAAAGGCAAATAGTACTCGTGTGGTGTGAAGGTCTTTTAGGGTTGGGAGTGTCTTTTTTTTTGGTTGTTGTATGTGATTTGTCGGGAAAGATTTAATTATTTTATTTCGGCTCGGTACTTTGGGATGCTTTTTGGGTTTCGTTTGTATCTACAAATAGTTAAGCAAAGTAAAAAACAAAAAATTCAACGTTTTAGTGAGCGCGCGCGTGTGTGTTTGTGTGTAACGAAAAATGTAAGTACTGCGCGTAACAGAACGAGCTTTCCATAAGAATAGAAAAACTTTCCACTGACGTCAAACACCAGGCGTCTCCAGGGGCGAAAAATTGCGGCCCGCTGTTGACCCTTGTGCTCTGTGTCCCTGTGCGTGTGACCTTTCCGGTGCGTGTTTTAAGTAATTATGTGTTATTTGGGTGGACGTTAATGTGGTGTGTTTGTGTGTGTGCGTGTGTATTAAACGATCCCTTCGGTGGCTTCACCTGGATCGAATGTGATCGTGGTGCGTGAAAAGAACACATAAGAATTAGCCACAGCGCAACGAAATCAATGGGGTCCTGTCGGCTGTGTTCCTTTGCTGCTTCGCCCGTCCCCGCGTGCCTTTCAATCAAACCAATCAAACGCAAGCGGAAGCCGAAAATGTAACCCCAGCGCAATCAACGGCAGCGAAGTAGGGAAAACTGCGCACCCAGGGCCCTACGGTTCCCGGTGGGGTGCGGCTCGTTTCGCTACAATCAACCGGGTGGCATGGAGCGGTAAAGGTAGGTAAACTTGTCAACTTTTCGAGCTAAAATTACTTACATTGTTTAGGGACTATGGTTGGGCCAAGGTGGACAGATTTGTTGGTGTTGCACTGTTGCAGGGAATTCTGTTTCAGTTTGTCCTTTTAAATCTCTCTTTTAAATAGTTCACAAATCCGTGGCGGAATGGCAAATAATATAAATAAGGATGCGAAGCAAATAAGCTCAACACAAGCCAAGACGATGTTAAAATTGAAATACTGAACCTGATAGCTGAAATGCGAAACATTTTGCTACTGAAACGTTATTCAAGCTCATTTTGTTGGCTTTTCAGAGCAGACAGAGCTACGTTTGGTTCGCGTATTAATTAGCATCGGCAATTAATGTTCGGTTTTCATTCTTGGAAACGCAGCAATATACCAAAATATTCAATTTGTTGAGGGCTGTTTTGGGTTGGAATTTTTCATTTATTTCATTATTTGCCTATGCAAAAATTGGGGTAATCTAGCGGCTCGATGAGTCCGGATAACCGGATAACCAGCTGCAAATTTGTTCCAATATCGTAAAAATAAAATCATATATAGGGTAAATGTAGCAATAGGGGTGCAATTTGTAGTGGTACAGATGTGTTTTAATGACTTTAAAGTGTCAGGAAGGCAAATTTATGAATATTTTAACACATCGCTAATAGAATATGACTTATCTTCTCAATCACAACCATTTTTGCCATCAAACTCAACAAATTCACAGAAAAGTACATATTTTTGTAACTGCTTCGTTGTACGTATAATGGTGGCGTTCCTATAGTCGTCGTATTGTGTTCCTATAGTAGTGGTAAACAAAGATGCCTCAAAACAGTGTATAATATCAATGAAACTTAGTTTCGAAGCTGTTTTCGTATGAATAGCAAGGATTGCAGCCATAATAATTATTTTTTGCGTAAATTGATCGTAAAAACATGTATAAATTTGATTGATAAAACTATTGACTAAAGTACTGTGCAACACCTGTCGTCAACCCTCACGCGGAACAGAAAGCTTGATTTGAGACCGATTTTTCATTCAGCGAAATAAGCGAATTTTGGCCTTTTTTGCTTAAATTCCCTACATAAAACTCATTGCTGTTGCTTATTTTAGTGAAAAAAGTACGACATGTAAAAAATATCATCTTTAAAAAATCTAAAACGACCTGTTTTTATTGATTTTAGAACTATAACCACTATAGGAACATGCCTGTTTTGTCTACCTATAATGGCAATATGGTAAAAAAACTCTTAAAAATTCATAAATATGGTCAAAAGGCAATAAATTTCAGTAAAACAATAGCATTTTATAACAGTTATGTTGAAAAACTAGTAATTGCGTGGGTCATGACCATATATTTAGAACGTTAACAGAAATATGAGATTCGTTATGAAATCCTAAGGATTTTGGAAAAATGTGGACACATTTCACAAAATAATGAATTTTTCGGTCACTAAGTAATGGAATGGTCCCATTTATCTTTTAAACCCTTTGTAAAAGGCTAAAGAACATTTCACACTAACGTAAATAACTTAATTACTTTTAATTTGCCGTATGGACCGCATTTTAGTGCAATTCTACTACTATTGGTACTACCACCACTATAGGTACGTTTACCCTATATAAATTCAGCTGGGTCCCTTTCCAGTTTTAAGTTCGCAGGCTGAAATTTCAGCCTGTCAGCTGTTTGCATTGTATAGCAGTTTTCGAGCAGCTATCTAAGTGGGTATAGCATACAGGTGGGCTTATCCCAAGGTGTATAAATTTAGGAGGCTGATGTTCATCGCTTCTGCTGCTGAATGAAGATTTTAAGAGTGTTTCATGTATTCATCAAGCCTCCAGAAAGCTTGTTTGAGCAAAAGTTTTCACCCGTTCTGTTAAAAAGTGATGTTCAAATTTGGTTATGAAACACATCCTATGAGACCACCTGGTTAGTGAGTTAGTTAGTTCTTTTATTTCCATTTTTAAATTTCATTAGTATGTACAATAGTTTGAAATCTTACGCGATAATGGGTACGAAACTATGTTCTCTCCTCATTGAATTCTATTCTTAATGGAAATCTTGCCCGGAAGGACTTAGTAGATTTCTAACAATTGCTAAATTAAGGAACAATTTAGTTCAGGGGAAAAAAGACTTAAATTAATTTTCACTGCATATGATGTACAGGCCTTAACGTAAAAATAAAAATAATTATAGTAATTGTAAACCTAAAACTATATTTTTAAGAGTACAATTCTCTTAGTACTTGCAGTGGGCTAGTTGTACACTTTGCGTTGTAGTTTAATTTCAACCTGGCTAATATTTCCACTATTGTGGGAATGTTACATTCGATATGTAATGCAGCTGTGCTGTACCACCGAGGGACTCTAGGAATAGCTTTCAAAAATTTGTTTTGAGCTCTTTGCAATTTTAATTGCTGTGTGTGTGGGCACAATTGGACCAAATGGGTGAGGCGTATGTCATAATAGGCCTAACAAATGCTTTGTACAATAGCATTTTGTTTTTGAAATTTAATTGAGACCACCTGGACTCCATACACTTTGGTTCTGGATTCCATCACCAGAATTCTTTAATGCACCTTGGGATAAATGTAAACTCCACATGGTTTTGCCATTTTTCGTGCAGCTACTCGAATCTAATTCTAGCTTTGAGGCTAGAATAATCTAGACTGAAAATTGCAGGCTAGTTTCATGTGTGGTTTTGTTTGGAGTGTTTACATGATTTCAGCCTCCAACTGTCAAACTTCATACAAAAAACTGACTAGAATCGTGAAGGGCCCCTCAAACAGAAAAAAACTCATCCAGTGGATTTTAAAACTCAACACAAATCCATTGGAATAATACGTATTTATGCATTCTCACGTCATGGTTTGGTATTTGTTTTTTTTTAAATTGAAGCACACTTTGTTTAGAAATCTTAAAAAATATCATAATATTTGCCCCTTAACTGGAATGGTTTTGTTTTACACTCAAAAGTCAACTTAATCATCAACAAACCTTTAACGAGCGTATCAGCTACCATTCGGGCTGAGGAAAGTAAGCGATGAACCTGTACCGCAGAATGTCAATTTTTTGGAAGCTTAGATACCGAACCGGGTGTGAGCAAAAAACCCGTCTTTTACCCACTGAATTCACCACTGGGGCACTCTATCTTGGGTCGTTACTATGCTGTGGCATAAAAAGTCATTTGGAGGCACACAAAAAAAAAAGTGCGTCATTATGTCACAAAAATTCTAGACCGACTGTCACCGGGTTGACCGATCAGAGAGGGTCTTCGTTGCGGGCGGCCGTTTCTTTTCTTAACAATCGTCCCAAAACGGAAATATTGGAAAGGCGGTTTTTATCTAATATTTTCATTATGTTGTTCGCACTCACTTTTTTGTAATATTCGTTAGAAAATTGTAACAACACGATGCAGTGCTTATTTATGCATAGCAAAAGGGGGAATATATTGTCCCATTGCTTGGCATCAAGATGAGAGATGGTTGCAACATTTTCCCACATCTTACTGCAGCACCCACGCGGCAAGCGCTTTCCCATTCATAAAATAGTTAGCCGTAACGCTTAGCAAAGCCGGCAGCACCTGAGCAGCAAATTTTGCACAGTTGAAAACCAAACCCACCGGGCTCCCAAGCCACCAAGCTGGTACCGGGGGAAAAGCTAACCACGGCCCCGGACGCAAGGGCTATGTTCGCATAAAACCGTGCTTTATTAGTATGATTGAGCGTAGGTTGCATCGACCGAGACGGAGGCAGAGCATCGCACGGCGCCCTGTTGACCTTTACCTTTACCGACGCGGATGTCTTGTGATGCCGCATCCGTCTCTGCTCCTGTTTCTTGTGCGCCCATCAATCGGGAAATAGAAACAATTGCATCTTTGCCCGTGTGGGTGTAGGTGTGTGTGTGTGTGTGTTTCCGTGATTATTATTTGCTGGAGCAGGAGCTGAAGCATACCTTCCCGCTGGCTTTCGGCGTTGTGAGGGTATAAATATTGCAAACACAGTATCACCACCTGATGCCTGCCTTCCGCGCGAACCGGGGCGATTTAAATATTTCCGTCTTAACTTTACGGATTTTACGTGCGTCCTCATGAAACATACGCCGACACACTCCAGGGCCGGCGTCAGGGCAACCTAAAAGGGCAATCGTAGAGCAAAAAACAACAAAACAAAACAAAAGCAAAAGACGGCTTCCTTCGCCGTTCGTAGGCTGCGGGCGTGACATGGTTTGCTGAGTTTTGGCTTGTGTGTGTGCTCGCCACCGCCAAGCTTTCTTCTGCCTGCGGCAAAGGGGGTTCGATTTCCCACACCGAAGGGAAGCGGGGTGCTCGAAAACGATCGCCTGTAATAATGAATATATAATCCGGGGCACAATTTCACTAATAGAAAGGAAACAAGCGTCAACAAAAAAACAAACAACAAGCACTGGCAATTCCGAGCCGGGAGATCGGGAGAGGTGGTGGGATGGTTTCGGGCGCTGGCACTTTTCTCGCACGCCGCTCGGAAAATGTCACCGAACCGTGGCGGGAACCGGGGTGGAATAAAAATCACCGGTAAAGGGGTGTATTTTGTTTTTTTTCTTCTCATTCTCGCTTGTCGGTTGTTGGGCCTGCTGTTTTTATTGTTCCTTCAGATGGCCCAAAAAAAAGGCAAACAAGAGACGAAGGATGGTCCGGAGGGAGGTAGGAGCGAGGGTTTTCCCTTACTAAAAAAAAGCTTACCGTTCAACCAACCCTTGCCCTTGTTACGCTGGTTTTCTTTAGTGTACGCGCGGTCCCTTTTTTTTGGCTGGCTGCTGCTTAGTTTTATGTCGGACTGTTTCTGGTTGCTGGTGTGGAAAACGCAACACCCTCCCCTCCCATTGTCTCGCAGCATTTCTGAACCGTCCCTTTGGGTTGTCCAGAAAGCTGCTGAAAGCTGAAACACTTTTTCCAGCTCCGTTGACAGATTCCTAAGATAAAGCCCAAACGGGTGTCCCTTGGAAAACGGCGTTGCTTTGTGCGCCGCCTGGGCTGATTGCATGTTGGCAGAGGCGTTTCGCATATTGTGTAAAGCAGAAGAAAAAGAAGTAAGCAAAACACACACACACACACACACACACACACACCCACAGACGAATGCTCCTTGAAGGGCGCCCTAAACCGATGCAATTTGCGTTACAAAACGACAGCTTGTATGATCCTGTTAGCAAACTTGTTTGTAGCTTGTAAGCGTAAATCCTTCCACCCGTCAGCAGGGCCCGGTGGGCTATCCTTTGAGCATAAATTGAGCATTTAGTGCCTGGACGATTGGATTGGAAAATGGAAACGAAAAACGAAAACAAAAACAGGGAGCAATAGAACAGGGCCTAAAACATCGGCCACGGAGCAGTAAGAAGTTGGCAACCGTTGGCCGTTA
Organism: Anopheles bwambae; assembly: GCA_007018985.1. NCBI lineage: Eukaryota > Metazoa > Arthropoda > Insecta > Diptera > Culicidae > Anopheles > Anopheles bwambae. The sequence continues at coordinate 10,071 of SIXB01003298.1, forward strand.
GTGGTATCGATTTGCTTTCATCTTCCGGCGTTTCCGAAATGGACTGGAAACTCCCCCCCTCCACCCCAAACCGAAATCCGATCATCCTCGGCGCTCGCAATCCGCCGAAAAATCGAAATTCGCCCACGCGCGGAGCAGCTTAGCATTGCAATTGCATCGGTTGTCGTTGCAGTTTTGCTTCGTTTATTGCTGGTCGGTGTCCTCGAAAGGGGAGCAAAGGCGGGGGCGAAGGACAAGCGTGGCAAATCGTTGTGGGTTTTTTTATATTTGCCTCCCGTTGTTCGTTCATCCCACGTGTCCCCGCTTTGGTGTCTTCCACCCGTCATCCCTGGCAGGCCGAGCCAAGCGCCCCTGAGCGCTGGGTGGAAAATTCCATTTCTAGGCGAATTTGTCTCCTCACCATCCCTTTCGCTTGGCCACCGGGCGTGGGAGAATGCGGCCCACGCACCGTTCTGGAGGGGGGGGGGGGAGGTGCTAGGGTGGGCGTTTCGTGCGAATTCGGTTCGAAAAACCCCACCAGCCATTTATGCATGCTAAAATATTCCGCCATTCAACATAATATAATTGCCGCTGCGCCCTGTGGTCAGTTCGGCGAAAGGGGGGTTCGAGTGCTCCGGGGGCCACCGGGTGCGGAATAAAAATAACGAGCAGCACTGTGAGGGTGTTTTTGGGGGAAGGGGTGGAGGGGATGGGGGGTAGATAAAACATAACAAAAGGTAAGAGGCACACAAAAGGCGTAACCAAGGGGGACACCGAGCGAGTGGGAAAGTTTGAATCGTATTTCCATTTCGAGAAAAACTCTGCATTTGTTTGTGTGTGCGCATATTCCTGCATATATATCCTTCAATGTCTACCTGTGTGTGTGAGTGTGTGTGTGTGTGTGTGCTGAAAGGTTTAACATTGCGAACACATTCTAGGAAATGATTTCATGAGTGAATGGCTCGAATGATATTTTATAGCTGAACGCCTGCTTGTATGCAAATATCTCTGTGTTTGTGTGTGTTTTTTCTTGTTCCCCCGTTTGCTATAAATCGAATACAGTGAGGTCTGAATGAGAGCGTTTTCGGGGAACATCCTTGCGGGAGATGAGCTGCTGATGAGGCGAAAGCCAGCTCCTACGCGCGCCGGTGGGTTAAAATCCGACGCTGCAGTGGTAAACGATACCCAGCTATTCCAAGACCGGGCTGTGCGGGCATGTGTGTGTGTGGGAAGCCTTTTAAAATGCGTGCGAGGCAATGTTTAATGACGTACATGGAACCGATTGGAACAAGCAAGTGTTGTGCTTGATGAAGCGTTTGAAAGTGGAAAACAATAAACGATTAAACCATTTGTGCCTGACAGGAAACTCTCGAGCTCTCGCTGGGTGACCAGAAAAAAACGCAACGCAATTGAAGATTTCAGCAAAACCAACGGTTTCTTCTCATCAATGTATTTAGGGGAACGTGGAGCGAAACAGTCGGGATGAGCGAAATGGTGAATGTTTCAAAAGAACTTTAAACGAACGATTTTATAACCAATTCTTAAGAAATTGAGCAAATGGAGTTCAAATTCCAACTTATTATTGGCTTCGGCTTTTGAGGCCATCACGGTTAGAGTTCGATTGGTACAGCTTTCATAAATGCATTACTATTATTCAGAGTGCTCCCTTGTGCAGTTGAAGGTAAATCCATCAAAATTGTCCATTCTTTTAATACCAACATTACATAGGATCATTATAGCTATGAAGTCGCCTAGAACGGTCACTACTCAGGTGTTCATGGTGTCTCCAGATGCCTACATAGAGTATCTATTATGTGTTTGGATTTTGACTCAAAGATAATCTGAATTGGGGACATATTCTTGTTTCTTGATCCAAAATGAAAGGTAGGCACTAGTGGTGTTAAAAACGGGGCTTTTTGAAGATCAGCTCCGGATCATTTGATCGGATCAATCATTCATTCGTTCGTTCACTGCTAAACCTGTCAGTTAATGCCAAATCTGCAGTCAAAGAGAAATGAGAACATCTCAGGACTCTACCAAGGTTTATTGGTTGTTTCCCAAAATTGTTTGGAAGGTTCCCATAGTTTTTTAGCTCGTTCCCACGATTTATTGAGTGCTACCCGTTTTTTTACATTGGATTGTGATGATGTCCAATAGGACGAAACCAAAATTATGAGGAGACTTTACAAAAATATATAGAAAACGGTGAATAAATCGTGAGAGGGACCCAAAACATTACAGGAATCACGAGGCGAAGAGATGCAGTACGTGTTAACGAGCGAACGAGATAGTCAGTTATATTTTCATCGTCATTGTCGAGTGGACAGTACGCTAAACATATCGCTAAAGCTGCATCTATACGATTAGCGCAAAAGAGTGAAGGTGTCAAATTGTATATGGAATTGACACCTCGCAGGCAGATTTCTCCATACGATTGCACACTGTGAACAAATATGCTATTCGTGTATACACGTCTTAAAAGACATGGGTAGTCGAATTCAAAGCATGAGTCGGAAGTCGGAGCGGTGTCAGCAGGCTTTCTCGTTTTGGTATAAATAATCACAAACGTGTAAGATATGTCTGATCTGCTATCTGAAGAGAGAATAATGGTGATCCGAAAATGATACCTGCTCACTTGCTCATTTGGTGCATTGGAGCAATCGCCTTTGTTACTCTTAGGGCAGCGATGATCCGGATCTTTCAAAAATTGATGCTCAATCGCTCGCTCAATCTACTGATCCGGATTAGTGTTGAGTAAATCTGATTCAGATTCATGAATCTGAATGAATCTTTTAAATGAATCAATGAATCTGAATCCCGGTTGCAAAGATTCATTAATCTCCGAATATTCTTGAATCACCAAAGATTGATGAATCTCAAAATATTCATATCGCTAGGGATTCATGAATCCCATGAAATTCATCCATCTCCAAAAATTCATATAGCTTGAGCTTATCATTATTCTTCTTTTTGAACCAACAACCTACATGGTCATGCCAGCCTATACAGGCTTTCGGGACTTCTTGGCATGTTCACGCAGCCGGATAGTTTGTTTTGATTCGGGGATACGGTCCATGCGCGGCTTAAAGCCGAGACAGGTTTAAGATGTTGTTTGAAATGTTGGGGATGTTGTTTGGTGAGATCGCGCAAACTATTTTAATAGTTTAGCAAATTAATGCAAATTTTAATGGTATATCAATCATTTAGATTCATGAATCTTTGAAGATTCATATAACTTTCGAGATTCATTAATCCTTGGAGATTCATGAATCTTTCGAGATTCATTATTCTTTAGAATTTCATGAATATTTGAAAAGTCGATTCGAGATTCGAATCACTCATCACTGAAGATTCATATGAATGAATCTGATCGAAGAGCCATGAAACCCATCACTAATCCGGACCATTTGAACGAATTCGGATCTGATCTTACATCACTAGCAGGGACATCATACGACGGAACAATACTTCAGTATTCATTAGAAAAATGTCACACACAGGTACTGGAGACACTGAATGTTTGTTTTGTAGTTGACAAAGCCTTACAATTGATGCGCTTTTCGGATAATAGTCTGGTAATGAACGAGGAAGAATATTCTGCTACCGTAACTACAATCACAACCTCAAAATGACCTTTTTTGGCATTTTAGGATGATTTAGTTTCTCAGTTTTAGGACTGAAATTCGATGACTGACTAGACATTAATGTTTAGTGAATTGTTCAACGAGATTCGGAGAAACATCATTATACATGGCCATTTTGCCCCATTATCCTCTATCCGTTTTGCGTGGGTGCTGGCAGACTGGGTAACCGAGTAGCTGGGCCAGTGTCGTTTCAGCAACGGCTCACGCGCCCGCTCGTCCCCGGGATAATTTACACGCCCGAGCCCGAGGGCGACCATCGCCAACCTTCAAAGCGGCCAGCGAACGGTCCGACAATGGTCGGTGACTAAAATGTGGTTAAAGACAACCCACACACACACACACACGCACGCACAGTGTCGAGTTTTATGGCGCTACTGGCAAAGGGGTGGGGGGACAGCTCGCGCGAAGCTCGTAAAGTTGTTTCGCGAAATGACCAATATTTGTGCCGCGTGTGAAAAAGCGATAAAGATAAATTTATGCACTTGCGCGCTCCGCCCATCCCTCTATTTTCCTCTCTCCCACCGGCTCCTGTGCCCACTGGAGACTAACAGCCATTACTTCTCGAGCTCCGGGGCAGTCACCACAGTCCTCGCAGCCCGCTCACCCCCGCCTCTCCCTCCAATCCACCCCTGAGAGTTGCGCCAAAACTCCTGTCGGAAGGGCATTTCGTGTTGGCACCCTTCAAACGCTTCGCTGCCGAAACGAGGCGGACAACATTGTGTGTGTGTGTGTTACACACCAATTTGTGTCTTAAAATGTTGTGGGGGGGGGGGGAAGGCCAGGAACCTTAACAGTGCGCAGAACGCGACCGTGTACGCTTGCTGCTGTATGCCCTGCTGTATTATCATTGTCGGTTCGGATTATTCGCTCGCTTATTGATTCCAGTGTGACGGCCGGCTGTTTGTCACTGCGAGGGTCTTACTGACCCCCTCGCCCGGCCCCCGCCAGAATGCTTAATCCCGCGAGCGTACAAGCGTGCGTTTCAGATGCTATTTGGTTAGCTTTATTTTTCTGGAGAAACTTTTGCTCAAACTTTTCGTGGACAGTTGCGCAAATTATGCCGTGTGCGTGAGCTCGAACCGGGACCACGCCTGAAACCCCCCCCCCCTCACATTGAACTCGACACACAGCCCGCCATCATAGATGGTCGTGTTATCGTTAGGGACGACCCGAGCAGGAGAGGAAGGGATTGGGGGATTCCTTGACAGAAAGGCAAACGATACATTTACGGAGGGATTCGCCCTAACCCGGTACCCTAACGATCGTAAATAGCGCACCATTTTTTCTTATCATCCCGCCAGTTTGTTTCGCTTTTTGGTCGTGCGGACGTAATTCGCTCCAGCGGGAGTTTTTGCGAGTGCATGGTGTAGTACGGGCTGTTAAAATCTCGGCCCGGGGTTTATTTGTTTGTTTTATTTTCCTTTGTGCAGTTTTGTTTAAAGGAAATCACAAAAAAACGAAACGAAGAAATGGCGTAGGATGGATCTAAGGTGAATCCTGGAAATGAAATTGTTTATAATAAATAATAACATTAAACAGAGATGACTCAATCATATTAAAATATAGAAATAATTAAAATACTGACATATTTATCTATATTAATAGTAATAGTTTAGTCAGCAATATTAAGAATAACAACAATAATGTAAATTAAATAAATGTAATAGAAAATCATAGAACAAAACGTAAAAAAGTAAAACTAAACAAGCAGTAGCAAGCAAACAAAAAAGAAAATAATAAAACGAAACAAAAAGAAACGAAAAAAAAACCATACACCACAGCACGTACGTAAAAGGGCGAGCTGTGTCGTAAAATTACATCACGTGGGTAGCACCCAGGAAGCTCCTGGGAGCCGGTTATGGAGGGGGACAGGGTGGTTCGATTTACAAAACTTGGCGATTAGCTGACTGGAAATTTAAAGCGATGAAAAAGCAATCCTAAAGGACCGAAAACGAGCAGCAAAATGGGAGAAAACACACAACACAGCGCCAACAGCGAAGCCAAGAAGCAACAAATAAACTCCCGACGGGGGTGGATTTGGGAGTGGCAGGAGCGCAACGGATGGTATACACACGGTGACACGCAGCATCTTGGCGGTGCCCGGGCTCGTACCGTACCGTTTTTGGGGCAGACCGGAGGGACGGAACGGCGTCGCCGTGAGAAGTTGAGATTGGCAAAATTCTGCTTCGCCCGTTTTACACCGCCGATGCGGCGGACGGGGCAGGGCAGACGAACGAACGTAGCTAATTTATTGACCTATCGGGTAGAAGTGTGTATGTGTGTGTGTGTGTGTGCGTCCGAGCAAGGCGCACCCGGGTTGCAGCATCACCGTGGTTCAGGGTTTTCCAGGTCCGAGAGAAGCACGTGACAGAATTGATAAGTTACTTGTAAAGTGAAGAATTGATTTTGGGAAGAAACAAAAAAACAATAGAAAACGACTCCTCTGGCGAGCTCTGAGCTTCTTTTGCCGTACATATATATTCAATGGGAGCCCGAGAAGCCTGAATGTGGGATTTTAACCCCTTTTGGACTGTGCAGGATTTGATCCTTCTCAGGAGAGTCTCCTGCTCCACGAAGTCTACAGTTCACTAAATTACACTCAAACTTACCATACAGTCACTCAATGGAGTCGCGCAAAGTGCGCAGTTCGCTCAAGCGCTTCCTGTATCGTGTACTGCACGCGCGCGCGCACCGTCCGCTAAACTTATCTGGCCGTTATGGCGCTACGGTGGCCATTTTTTTATTGCGTATTTCTATCCTCTGCTCATTCATTTTTATTTAGGGAGGTTTAATTTTTGTTTCTGTGTAGAAAAAAAAACAACCCCCGGTGGAAGTAATTTCTGCAAGTCACCCGCATTCCGAAACAATGCCAAAGTAGGAGCAGGCAGCCCAGCCTGCAAGCTGCGCGGAGCGGGCGGAGTGCAGCGGAAGCCAAAATATATCCCCGATTGGTGTGCTGAAGCACAGGGGGAAAGGGGTAGGGGGGGGGGGGGGGTAAAGGGCCGCTTCCACTTGTTCTTGAAAGCGTCCCTAGAAGCGGAAAAGAAAAAAAAAGCGAGTAAAAAGGTGACTGGCGATGAATTCCAATAAATATGCTATACGATGATTTAGCTCAATCTGGCTCTGCTGCAAAGCGCACGGGAAGAGTGCGGCCGGCGGCTCAAGAGTGACACGAAGTTACCTCCACCCTGCCGTTACCCCTCCACCAACCGCATTAGCGACCAACTTTTTATGGCAGTTTTGGCGGCCGGGCACGATCGCGATCAAAATCGATTTCTTCGGGATTTCGCTGGATTGCTTTTCATGTTCGGTGATGCTGATGCGGTTATGGAGAGATGGGGGAAGAAGAAGCCGAAGAAGTGAGAAAAACAAATAAAAATTTTCACGCGCTTGGTCACACTTTGTATTTTTCTGTTAGATATTGCTTTTTTCTTCCTTACTCTCTCTCTCTCTCTCTCTCTCTCGCGTTTCGGAAAATTTACGCTTTTTGGAGGCGTTTCAGAAGAAAAAAATATAGCATAATACTGCAACAGTCACCCATTTTCAAGTAATTGAGCGTGTGTATATTATGTATGTGTATGTGTGTGTGTGTATATTAACTTGAACAAGGAAGAACGATTCGAGGAATTGGCGAGAGATGGTTACAAAAAATAATGAAAACAAACTTCAACGAATGGTTTCTGTCCAATGGAAAAAAACATGCGGAAAAGCAGCATCCTGGAGAACAAATAAGGAAGTTTGTAGGTATTTCTGTGGGTTGCTAGCGAAGGGAAACATAGTAGATAGAGGGAGAGAGAGAGAGAGAGCGCGCGATAGAAGAAGACTGCCTGGGACGATGTCGTCCGATACGATCGTGCTACGAAACTTCAATCACAATCTTCGAAACTTTCGGGCTAAAAGTAATCCATTGAACTGGGAATATACGGGAATAAACGTGGTACAAGAGGGACAAGCCAAAGAGGGAAGGGGGGGGGGGCAATGTTGTCCACAGAAGCACCGTTACCCCCCCGCTTCTGCTTCAGTATTCTGTTAATGTGCCCTGTTCCCTGTCTGAATTTGCCGGGAAACTATTCTGATTTGTAGCGACAGCGAGCTGCACGGTGGAAAGTGGAAGAGAGGAGGTGACGGAGGCTGTGTTCTGAGAGGGTAGGGCAAGCATGGCGAAGTTTTCGAGTACCACCACCGGTACGCCCTTCGCTGCCCCTCACGCGGAAGGAAAGTTGGTTCTCACTATCAGTCGGAAACCCGTGTTATCAGTGCGACCGAGCAATGAGAAAAGGAAAGCAAAGGCTCTAGAGATTGTGGCTGAGAGGGATAGATAGATTGAGAGGCGAGGGGGGGGGGGGAGATAGCAGAAGAAAAACGGTAGAAGCACAGAGGCAGGTGGCGGCAACCGAACGGTAAGGGAAGAATAACTTTGTGTGCTGCGATAATCCTCCACTGCGGGCGCTCGGGAAACGCGTCTTGCGGAAAGCGCTCCAGGGAGTTGCCAAACTGAAGACAAGAGCTTTTTGCGGGAAAGGGAAAGAGCTTCCAGAGTGGAGGGGATAAAAGAAAAAGTACAGTGGGGGGTAGTCTAGAACGAAACGGCAGGGTTGGGTTGGGTACCGAAGGGCAGCTTTAGTTTTGCGCTTGTGTCCCGGGACATTGCCGAATGAAACAATTCAATCCGAGCTTTGTGCAACTATTAAGCCACGGCGCTCTCTCTCCCTCTCTCGCTCTCTATCTCTTCCCGTCTTTATGTTTTTGAATTTTATCTTCTTCGTCCGCTTGAAGGACTTACTTTACAACCAATACTAAGCCCATGTGGATTGCTGGCCCTGCTGAAAGGAAACCCAAGAAACAATCGGAATAGTGCCGACTGGAAACTGGTAAAGGTGGATCATGTGGCGGGGGGGGGGGAGGGGGGGATTGAAGGAATAGTTTTTGAGCAAGAAAATCCCACCACCATTGTTTTCGCTTATTTTTGAAGAGAATCAAAGTAGAAAGTAGAAGCAAAATACCACTGCCCCGGGGGGGGAGTTTGAAGCATTGTCTAGAGCTCCGCCTCGGCTGCTGCGTTAATAAGGGTAAAAAGATTTTAAAACTGTCTTCCAGGAAAACAAGAAAAAAAAAACATGAAAAAGGCTAGGAAACAAAAGGGAAATCTGCTTTTAAAGTGTTTTGTAACAGTCTTTGTGGGGGGGGGGGGGGGGGGGGGGGGTTGGGAAAAGGGTTCCAGGGAACGGATGGAAAGGCGAGAGGGAAAAGGGTTTGATTTTTTGTCGCTTATGGACTCAAATTTGAGTGACTTTTTTGCGTTTGTACCGTTTTTACAACCAACCCTCTTGGCGCACAGTGTGGGTCGTCTCAGCAGGTTTACTTTCGTTTTTTTTCTCTCCCTTAATTGTGTTACCTCTCTCTTCACACTGTACGCGCGTTGCTACAAAGCAATTATTATTATAGCTGTAACATTACTAAACATTTAGTAGAGTCTCTAACCTGAGCTGAGCTCAAACATCCTGAACCGAGACAGGGGCGTTATCGGTTTCCGGAGCCGAGACCGAGAAACGTTCGGCATTGTTTTCTGAACCCGCAACAAGTTTTTGAGGTTTGTACCGAGGCAGAGATAACTTCAAAATCAGCTGTGCATCAGAATTTGTGCTTTTTCTGAGTATCTGGTAGCAGGAATACGTTCAGAATCAGTCTTAGGATTGAAAGAGGGGCCGTTACTCCGGGGAGCTGTAACTGATTTTACATCAGGTTTTGAATCAAGATAGGACCGGGCATCTGTTCTAGAACGCGGACTCGTTTCAGTTTAGCTCTACGATGGAATAGAACAGCTTCTCAAGCATCTAGCGTTCTAGCGTTGTTGCCCTAAGGCAAAATAACTCGAAAGGAATCAATTGCTTCGAATATACTGTGAACAAACATGCATATTGAATACTGCCTGATAGCACAGCTTTAAGGCACAGCATGTTATGATACTGTTTTTAACCCAAAATCTTGGTTTTCTCCAAAAAATATAAAATTTAATGCAATGTAATCAGCAACTCTGACAAGAAATGAAGGTACGCTTACAGGAATTTTCTTCACTGTACACTGTAAACGAGTTTGAGTGTGGTAGAGATAGACATCGGCTCGTTCGAGGTACACCATGTAGCATCAACAAAGCTAAAAACAATGCTAAACCAGCACTCAAATCCTCTCTATATGAGGAAAGAATCTGAATGTATTAGCATTTTTTTCCAAAGCAAGGCAAAGGAACCACAGGACAATGACGGGAAGCTGACACATGAAACGAAAAAAAAAAGAACAGCTAAACCCTGCACCTACCTTTTTTCTAATACACACACACACACACATACACACACGAGAGAGATCATTGCTGTGGAGCAAATTTCACCTTGCTTGATTTCCAACGCCCCTCAAAACCCCACCCCAGCGGTAAAGATTACAAGGGTGTCGGGTGTGAAAATTTGCAATACTCATGCGAAACCGTTTAATGCCGTAGGAGGCAAAGCGAAAAGCAAAAAAAAAAAACAAAAAATAATGAAAAAGAAAATGGCGCGAGCGCGCGCAAACACTTGAGATCTGCACGACGCGACGCCTGGCAGCGTGTTAAGCTGGCAGATTGCTGTCAGTGTTCGCATCCCGTGTCTGTGTGTGCGGCTGGCCCTCGTGCCACTACAGATGTGTGTTTGTGCGAAAAGCAATGTCAAGGATTTTTGGAGAAAAAAAAATCACCTCCACAATCTGCCCCCCCCCCCCTCGTCTGTAATCGGTAAAGGTTTGTATGTTTTCTTTTGTAAACGCACTACTACTACCCTCCCATCTAACAAATATTGCATACGATATTGTGTGTGACAGCAGCAAACATTTGAACCAAAAGAAGAAAAACAAAACAGCAAAATGCCGCGAATGTAGGTTCCCACTCTCTCCTATTACTTTTTGGCTCGATCCAAAGTCCCTGCAAACGCTTTTCATAGTGCTTGAGCAGGAGCAGACGTTTTCATAGTGCTTGAGGAGGTAGTGGTGGGAGGTGGATGGGGCCTCAGTGAACTCCCAAAATACACACGCACAACATCCGGAGACGCTCGGGTTTGGCAAAGTCATCCTAATCGTGCGAAACCATCACGCGCGCGCGTCCTTCCGCAACCCGTAGGATTAGTTAGTTGGGCCCGAGCTGACGGGACGGTAGAGACGGGTGGCGGTGCTGATGGCGCCAGTCGGGTAACATATGCCACGGCACGGTGCCTTCCAAACGCGAACGTTCGAACGTCATTAGCAGCAGATTAGCAGTGGAATTTGGCGGCTCGACATACTCAATTAAATCGGTCGCCATCTTGGGATAAAGGCGGCAGGGAGGGTACTGGAGGACACCGTAATGTTGTGATGCGTTTTCCCCATCCGCCTCTGAGGGGTTGAAGTCAGAGCAATAGAAGAGGACGAGTGTGGGTTATATTTTTGGAACCGAAGAGTGTAAACGAGTCCCACTGCTGCGGAGTTCCTTTGGCCTTTGGGCGGTAATGTGTAGATATTTATGAGAACTTTCCCCCCTCGGTCGGGGAGAATCCTGTTGAAAGCGACGGTTGGATGGGGGGTTGGTACATGACCCGGACTAGATAATGATATCAAGATAATTTCCCTCATCTTTGCTACCGGTACCGCCAGACACTGGCTACAGTTTAGAACCACGGGCCAGACAACGGTGTCGTGTGGGATCCTTGCTGGAAATTCGAGGCATACAAATATGATTCTACAAAAAAAAAAAAAAAACATCATACGCACACTTTGCGTAGCCCTGGATATATTCCCTGGAACGTCCTCCGTCAAATCCGGATGACAGATGAGCGTGTAGCAGCAGATGAGGCGTGTGTGTGTGAACATATTTTCCCAAACCTAATCAGTTAATTGAGCCAAGCCTGCCGCACTGTTGTTCGACGCTTGCCTAATGGTTGCTGCAAAAACATCGACAAATTCCGAGGTAAACCGATCTGCAGGGGGGAAGGAATGTTCTGTTATGGCCTCGGGTTGTCCTCGGATGCGCGGTGTCTCACTTCTCCGTCCTCTGTATTTTATCTCAGAATTTGCTCGGTTTCACACCGCGTCGGATGTCAATTTTCCGAAACCGTCTTCAGCTAAAACTCGAGGTCCGGGGGAGAGCGTGTGAGCGTGTGTTGATGTTGGTGGTTGAAAATGTACGCCATCGTCGTCTCCGGCAGACCAGCTGGAGCTAACGTGTGATTGCACCCCAACATGGTAGAAGGAGCGGGCCAGCTCTCGGACGTACATCCGGCCGAGGACGTGTCGGGATCAGACGATTCCGGCATACAATCACTCGTCTTTTGTTCACATACACACATACACGTAACGATGTTGAAAACACTAAGCTAGACCAGGCACAGACGTGTGGAAGATGGTGTGTAAAAATGGCACAGCGGCAGTTGAATAGTTTAATGTCATTTTCTGTAACAAATTTAACGCTTCCTTTCAGGGTTTGATGGGCGAATACTTTTACACACACATGGCTGGGTGGGTGGGAGCGAACGTGACGCAGGGAAGTTGCGTTACGGGAGTGAGGCGGGTTTGTGAGACCGACAGACCTGTCCTGAACCGGAAGCAACGCACAATGATGTGCTTATGATGTTCCTGGTTTTTGTTGGGCGCTGTTGGGCCAGTCAGTCAGCACTGCAGCGTGAGTACCCTTCCAACGCACAATTTCCAGCGAATGGTCCCGAAGCGACACCCACCTAATATCCCCGCCCTAATTGAAGTGGCATCGGTGGGACTGGAGAATTTTTAATTTCCCAATCCCTGGGTCCGACACAATCGAATCAAACTATTCCAGTGCGACCGCCCGCCAAGTGTTGCCCCATTTCCGACAAATTAGTCCATCGCGACCGACTGTCCGGGACTGCGCGGGACTCCGGTAGATGGAGCCGGTGGCGGCGGCTTGCTCAATTTAAATAATTTGCCCTTATTACCTGTACAAACTTCAGCGCCACCTCTTTCGCGCCCTACTCCTTGGGTCGGTGTTTCGGTCGTTTAATTTTGGGACGCGCGTCGGTGTGTTAAATCAAATCTGTGGACGCCGCTCCGCTGCCGCGGCCTTCCGCCTCCCTCAGCGCCATGGAGGAAAATTGAATTCAAAAGTCAGAACCGTGCTCGGACGG
>SIXB01003299.1:0-22834 GCA_007018985.1 Anopheles bwambae
GATTTTTGGATTGTATCAGTCATGTAATATTCTAAGTGAATTCTAATTCTTATAATATTCTTAAAGGTAATGAGTGCAAAATGCTGAACGAAACTCTCATTCACTCCATAGCAACGTCCATCGCTAAACATAAACAATGTTCACTTTAACTGTCAAAATTTTCCCATGGCTTTCTGTCAATTTACACTAAACGCTTCGACCTGTTCTCTTTAAAAGACTTTGGGTGGGAGCTCAGAATCGGACGTATTCCAGAGTCGATTCCGATTCTGGAATCGTTTCATACTCTGGAGCCGACTCCTATTCAGATTCCGGAGAAGACTCCTCTTCCAGAATCGATACCAGAATCGAAATCGGCTTCGGAATTAGAATTGGCTCCAGAATCGCAATTTGCTCGGGAATCGGAAACAGAATTGACTCCGGAATTGGAATTAGCTCCGACATCAAAATCTTCAGAATTACTTCGGAATTAATCTGGAACGTTTCAGAAGCGAAATCTGTCCCGGAATCTTCATGGGAATCGTTATCGTTAACAAGTAAATTTGGATTCTTTGCGGCTAGTAATACGATCGTAGCAACATAAGACCCAAACTCCTATTCACATGGAGATGCCAAAACCGACTCCGACTTCGGAGCCGATTCTGATTCCGGAGCCGATTCCTATTTCGGAGCCAATTCCGATTCCGGGGCCGATTTCAATTCCGGAACAGATTCTGATTCATGTGATTTAAAAAAATGCACTTAACAAAAGGCACACCACCCTTTTCTCCCTTTTTCTCGAAGCGAGAGGTGTTGTTACACAATCATTAATCGACTTCATGCCTATCTAGTACCCTGCGCCCGACCACAAGTGGTATGTCAATAGCCAGTTTGTTGTTTTTTAGCCGATAGAGAAAATGAAAAAAATAATGCCACCGATATCAATCCAACTTCTTCCTGGGAGCGTTACGTTTCATCCTTCCACCTACAGTGCAATTCTATCTTATCGAAGAGGCGAAAAATTTGCCAGCCTGGAACCTGGACACTAATTGTACTGACCCCCCGGGTAGAGCAATGGGGTGGTCCGATAGATGGCTAAAAAAGCAATTCGAGGATCATTGCTGTTAACCAACGGATCTGGGTTGAAACCACCGAAAAAAGTGCATTATCGAAGGGAGGGGAAACAATAATCGCAGTGACCCATGGTGACGCCACAGTTCATATAGATAATCCCCTTATTCTTGACGCAGGTAACACTTTTCTACGGTAATCTTATCCATTAAGTAATTTCCCATAAAGTGGGCAAGATACCGGGCGGAAAGAAACATTGATAAGTTGCTTGCTTATGTTTAGGTACGATAAGCCTTTTGAGCAATTTTTGGGCTTCCAACAACATCGCCATCAAAATACACATCGTAGGTGCATAAACTTTGAACTCGAATCGTGATAAAACTACCACCAATGGTTCATATAAACCCTTCACAATCGAGTAATACAGCGTGTTGTGCGTATTTCTGTGTGTGTGTGTGTGCGCACACACTGGGGGAAAGAAATCCGGACAAGAAAGATCTCCAAACACCTACGGGTGCTATTGTGGCACCCACCCTTTACCTAACCTGCGCTGATAAGCAGCTCCGATAGGCGGATAAGAAACGATTTTGGCTAATCTATTGCAACGACCAATTGCAGGTGCCGGTTCGGTTTCAACCCACACCGCCGCTGCGGTGACCTTCGCCGGGGGCTCGGTATTTAAAAAGCGCTACCGATACGGGACAAGGTAGTCAGATCCTTGACGTTTCCCTTAGTACCACAACCATGTACAAGTTCCTGCTCATTGCTGCCCTGCTGCCGGCCATCGTCTTCGGCCAGACCCCGTTCCGACCATGTAAGTGTGATGGCTCCCGCGGTGCCCGCTCGCTAGCAGGTGGGAAGATATCTTACGTTGCCACTTCGCTCTTTCGCCCTAGGCTCGGGTGGCAGGCCAACTCCGGCTTCGCTCAACATTGAAGGATGCACGGCCCTGCCCTGCACGATCACGTCCGGAGCTCCGCTGGTTGCCCGCGGCGTCGGCATCGTGTCGCCGGTCGCCACCCCCACCCTGACGGCTCATCTGACTGCCCGCCTGCTCGGATTGGACGTCGGTTTCGACATCCCGGAGGAGCTGCGGGACGCTTGCGCCGTTGGCATTTCGGGTGCTTCCTGCCCGATCGCCGCCGGTCAGACCTTTGACTACGAGCTGAACTATGCCATGGAGCTGCCGCTGGTCGGTATTACCGTGCAGGTTGAGGTTGGTCTGACCGCTGCTGACGGCAGTGCCGTGACCTGCGTCGAAATCGATGCAGCGATCGTCGCTTAAAGCAAAGCAAACCCAGTTCTCCATTATAACCACTACTTTCCTCCGTAATAAACCTTTCTGAGCCATCACAGTAAGCCGGAATTTGTTTTCATTGTGCATTTAAGAGGCCAATGGTGGTGTTGAACCAATACTCTTCTTTAATCCTAATCGTGGAAGGTAAGTTTGCATCAAGACTTCACTTACCAATTGGTAGATAGCAGCAGCGTCGCCGGCAGATCAAATATCGACAAATACTTTCGGCACAGATTCACCGTTTCTAATGTTAATACTTTACAATCTGCGAAAGACAAAGGACGTTTAGCGTAAAACAATCGCCTACTACCCGGCCTCGACTACTTACTGTTCGGTATCATGCCGGAAAGACACAGCGAAGCGGTCGCGTAGTAAATTGCACTATGGTTCGGATGGCCGCTGATACCTTCCTTGTCGAACGTGATCAGCAGCTCCGCGTCGAGCGATTCCAGCTGGCGGAGCAGTTGGTTCGCAATCGTGACCGCCCTCCATTCCGCGGTCGGATCGTCCTGCAAATATGTCGCATTAACGAGCGTTATGTCCTCGGGCCGCACGCCCATGCTTTCGCACGCATCCCACAGCTCCTGCCTCCGCACCGCACCCTTACGGTCGTGATTGCCCTCGGACAGGCACAGCACAAACACGCGGCACTGGCGGCGCCGCAGCTCCAGTATGGTCGGACCGAAGAACATCACCTCGTCATCGGGATGGGCGGTCACGAGCAGGGCCCGGCTGCACGGTGGCAGATGGCTTCGGCGCACCAGCCACCGGCCGAAGCGCGAGCCACCGGTCGCACGGTGAAACATCACCCGGTACAGGACGACGCATAGTACACTGTAGGCCAGCAGCACTAGCGCAATGTGATCCAGCGTTTCGTGTAGGTAGTGCAGCGCGATACCGTAAATCACCTCCAGGCAGCCGGTCGGTCCGAGCGGATCCTGCTGCTGCTGCTGCTGCTGCTCCTGCTGTGCTTCCGTCTTTCCGCACTGGAACCACCACGCGAGCAGTGATGATGGCACGGGCGATGGAACCGAGCGGATGATAGTGTCACTGCCGTGCGGGTCGATGTTCGAGGAAGCATGAATCATTTCCTCATCACGTCACCCGGACCTGATGTGTACCGGCAGGGGGGTGGGTGGTCGGTGAAGCGTTGGCGCCCGGAACGGTACCGTATTCGAGACAGAGGAAAGGAGCTTCGCTTTACCTCGATTGCACAAACGAACGTCGATTACGCAGCAGTTTCGCAAAATGCAGGGCCCGGGTAGTGCACTCTGTCTGACGGTGTGTAACTTCCGTGGGAATATCATACAACCACAGTGAGCACAATCACCGCCGTCCTGGTTCGCACAGCAACGGCACTGCCAGTGGGTTTCTGCGTGCAACTGCAAGCAAAATGGCGTAATAGATGTACGTGGTCAGGTAAAACTGGAAAGTGTTGTCTGTTAATTTATTATCTTTTATGGTTACATACAATTTTTCGCCGATATGATGTGTTTGTTTACCTTTTGTTTTTCTCTACCAATTTACAGGCACCTGCACACACACACACACACGCGCGCAGTGAGGGAAAATTTGTACAGGGACAGTACTGACTAATTTTAAACAGCACTACTTCTCATCTAATACCTATTGAAATACAAACTTTAGTTGCAGATGACCGTCAAAAATATGCTTTTGGTACAATATCTTGTTTAAAATAATCATTTGCCCAAACTATTTTATCTCCAATCAATAATAAAGCATTCAATATTTTAATTTGCTCTGCATTGTAGTTCCACTTCCATCTCGCCATTTTGGCAGGCCACTGTAAGTTGAAGGGAATATAAACAAACGAACGTGGCCAGGTCGGGCAATGAAAGAAACGAAGGTCCATTTTAAGCATATTCAAATTAATTTTAATAATCTCGTTAGAGTCTTTAATTTCTAAAAAAGGATACGATTATAACCAATTACTTTTATTGTATGCCAGGGACTAGTATCTATTATGTAAATAGCACAAATATTATCATTTCTGCGATATAAAACTACCGAGCCCGGTGGTGCAATGTCATACTGTGCTGTTGTGATAGAGCCTGGTAGGTTGCACATTTGAAAAAGTCAATTTTCTCCCGACTGTCAAAATATCGACTGGTGCATGTGTATGTGCAGTGTGTGTGTGAGTGTGCGCGCAGTCCGAGCGAGAATTCGGGATTTTAGGGATCGAATTTGTGAACGAAAACATTCACTTTCAAGCCTCCAAGGATTCGCTTACCATCCTTCAAAACACCCACGGCACGATGCAGCAAGAGGATCTAGCGTACGAGCGGAAATTGCGGCCAATCTGGGGTAGGTAGCAGCTGGGGTATGGTGGTGTGTACCACGACTGTCTCCGCATGGCAGCATCAATAGCAATCGCACGGAGACCGGCTGCGGCTGCGATGGCCGGTTGGACTATTAGCTGGTCGTGGTCGCAAAGTGTCTTTAATGACGCTATAGAGGCCGTGGCCCTTCTAAATCATGCCGATAATTATATCGTTTTGGAACAAAACGTGCACCAGACGCGTGTGCTGTTTCTTATAAGATAAAGGCGCTGCTCTGCTCCGGCTCCGAATGGTTACCGGCCGGCATCTCTTCACTCTACACATCTCTCATCGCGATCTTCAATTGTGTGCTTGCTGTGCGCTGCACCATTCCAATCTTAGAAACATCCACCATCCACGCAAACACACACCGACTCGCCCCGCTTAACCAATTGTCCGTGTCTCTATTTTTAGAATCGATTGAAATCGGTAACTACAAAAAGGCGCTGCAGGATGTCGAGAAGATGCTGAAGAAGAAACCCACCCTACAGTGTGCCCGTGCGCTGAAAGCTTGGGCGTACCAGCGGCTCGGCCGCACGGAGGACAGTGCGCCGCTGATTGCCGCGCTCGAGGAGGAGCAACCGATCGAGGCGACGACACTGCACGCGCTCACGCTGTACTACAAGGAAACACAGCGGCTGGACAAGATCTGCACGCTGTTTAGCAACGCGGTGCGGCAGGTGCCGGGCAGCGAGGAGCTGCTGTCCCAGCTGTTCATCGCCTACATGCGCATCGACGACTTCAAGGCGCTGCAGTCGGTCGCGCTGCAGCTGTACAAGCTGCGACCGCGCAACTCCTACTACTTCTGGGCCGTGATGAGCGTGGTGCTGCAAGCGCTCCGCGGCCCGGACGCGCACAATGCGCAAAAGGCGCAGCTGCTGCTGGTGCTCGCCCAGCGCATGGTGGACAAGTTCATTGCGGAGAACAAGCTCGAGGGTGCGCAGGAGGCGCAGCTGTATCTGCAGATACTGCAGGAGCAGCACAAGTACAGCGAGGCGTACGACTTTCTGCAGGGTGCCTTATGCCAGAAGCTGTACCCGGGTGCGCCGGTTTATTTGAGGATCGATCTGCTCAAGCAGCTGAACAAGTGGGGCGAGCTGAACCGACTGCTCAAGGAGCTGCTGCTACAGGAGTAAGTGCAAGCTGTTGGCGAGGTGCTGTGGCAGTGCTAGTAATGTCAATTTCGACCCTGTTCCTTTCCTAGACAAGACCGCTGGGATTACTATCAGGATTACATCAACTCTACGTTCGAGCTTATAAGGGCTGGCGAGAAACCGGACGGTGCCGATTACACGGTGGAAATGTGCCACGAATTCCTGTGCGATGTATGTGTATGCAGGGCTGGAAGTATTAGCCATTGCACCAGCAACGAAATTTTACATCTTATCCTTCCCCTTGGCCCCTTTCTAGATTATCGAAGCGCAGCCGAAAAAGTTCCGCGGTCCATACCTGGCTCGGTTGGAGCTGAACCGCCGCATGGTGGAGCAGCGGTACGCCGAGGAACAGCTGTTTGGCAAAATGTCCGATATGCTGGCGGAGTACTTCGAGCTGTTTGCGGACAAACCGTGCTGTGCGCTCGATATGAAGCTGTTTCTCGAATTTGTCAAACCGGCCCACGAGCGGAGAACACTCGCTACCAAGCTCATGAACGGTCTGGGGCTCAGCTCAGCCACGCTACCGGCCAGTGTCAGTATTGTCGCCGCTCGTCGGTTGATATGCATTCGTTTCACAATGGGATTTTTCCCTTTTCTATTTGCAGAAAGAGCAAATGCAACGACACATCTGTACGCTACAGATCGCCCGGTACAGCGGGGCGCACGCGATCGTTAGCGAGGAGCTGCTGCACGCTATCTATACCTCGCTAAGCCTTCACTACGAGCACGGGTACAATGCGTATGGGCAGGGTCTGCTGGTGACGGACATGGGACCATCGGATGCGTACGCCTTGTTAGCTGGTACGCTCTCAGCGGGGTAGGGAAAGGCTCAATTGTCCACCCAACACTAAAGCAAGCATTAATCTTTCGCAGCGCAAATTATGTACGAACGTGCCTATCGAATGCAACGCTCCGAGCCGGCGATCGAAGCGCTGTGTCTGCTGAACCACCTGCTGGGGAACAGCGTGAACAACTTCCACGGTAAGCTGTTGGCGCTGCAGCTGTACCACCGTCTCGGTCTCACGCAAGCCGCCCAAAGTGCCTACGAAACGCTGGACATTAAGCACATTCAGCTGGATTCGCTCGGCTACCTGCACTGTGCTCAGCTGGCAAATGCCGGCTTCCCGGCACTGGCCAAGGCGACGTACGAGCAAACGCTCTACTTCTTCCTGAACGACATCGACGCCAACTCCGAGTTCCCGAAGGCGCTGTACAACTTTGGCACGTTCTCGAAGCTGGTTGAAATTGTCGACTTTCGCAGCAGGCTCGCGAACAGCTACCACTTTATGCTGGTGACGGTCGAAACGTTGCTGCTGATGGTGGTCAGCTCCGGCGGCACGCTGTCACAGCTGCTGGCGGCGTACCGGCAAACGCGCCGCAAACCGGCCGAGGATCGTATACGGTGGGACAAGCTGCACGATAATCGTGATCTTACGATCTTTGTCAGCTGGGATCCACCGAGCGACGAGGAGGAGGAGGAGGAGAAGAAGGACAAGCCAATGGATAATGGCACCGGAGGGGAGAAGGAAGCGCCGGTAGTAGCAGCTGTAACGAAACCGGTCGGTGCTACGCTGGAGGAACGTCGGGAACGATTGCAAAAGCGCAGCTACGAGCAGGACTACGATCTGTTGCGGTTGCGCATCGGCCTTTCGAAGATGCTGTTCTCGCTGGTGGAGCTCCATCTCAGCCGTACGTCGGTGGAGTGCGCAGCGGCCCAGCAGCTGCGCGACGACTGGGTGACGGTCGCGGCCGACATCCGCAGCAAGCAGCACGCACCGATCAGTGGTCGCTATCTAGTCAATCTGTTGCCCTCGCGCCTTCACCTTTACCTGAGCCTGCCCTACGAGCGTGTCTTTACACAGCTGGCCGACTTTGCGCTGGACTTGTGGAAGGGTCACAGCATCGAGCAGCTTACACTGGCGGCGGACAAGTGTTCCGGCGACGTAACGGCCATACACGAGACGATGAAGCGTGCTATCGAGACGTACCACCAGTCGGCCGATCTGCTGTGGCACTGGAAGATGACGCACGAGCTCGTAAACGGTTGTATCGAGGTAAGGTCGAGGCGATTGAGGCGCTCGTTACTGGGCTAGTTCTGCTAATCCTGCCTGCGTTACCTTTGTTTTTTTCCAGATGATCTCACTGATGGTATTCCTGCTGGCAGTCTGTTACGACAAGTACCTGCATGCCCCCACGTCCCAAGCACAACCAAGCGCCGGAAAGAAGGTGAAAAAGGGCCCCGAAAACAGTGCACCGAATACGGCCACAACCAATGCGAGCAACGACGCTTCTACCGTCGTCCCGGAACGGGAGCGGCTCGTGCTGGTTACGAAGGTGCTGCGCGAGTTGAAGCAAACCATCAACGCCATGGATCTGTTGCTGGGTAAGACAAAACGGTCTTGCACGTTCAACAACGTTTCCTTTAACTTAAATTGCTTTTTTTTTTGGGGTTCTGCAGCATCCTGGAAGCCACCCTTAGTCGAGGACTCCCTGTCGGCCGCCATCGAGCGGATGTCACTGAATCCCAAGTGCGCCTCCACCGTACAGTCAACGATAGCGGAGAACGCCTTGACGGAGGTGCGGGAATTGCGCAAGCTGCTAAAGGACAAGCTAAAGCTGATGAGCAAAGCTATTTAAGGGTGGCCATTCCGAGTTCCGCGCATCCAACCAGCCTCCTAGCCACAATCCATCAACAGTGACGCCCACTGAGGTCTAACCTACGGCGACACACAGACCCAGACCACACAGGTTCATGCCCCGGGATGATCGTGTTTAGAGTTCGTGAGCAGTAGGGGCGCGTCAAATAGGAGCATCTTTCTTTCAGTCCTGTTTCGTTGATTGTTGAACAACATTGTGTGTATTAAGTTTCTAGCTTTTTAAGTGCTGGTGCTCCATTTTCTGGGGGGCCATTTCCCGTTGTCTACAGCAAATTGTTCATTTTATCGATACAAAATAGAATAGTACAGTGCATACTATTTTTATACTAGTATGATGGTTCGGCACCATCGGCAATACACATTCATATGGACTCCCTTCCCGTTTTCTGAAGGAGTCCCTTTTTTCCGAAAGTCATCCAAAAACGAGCGTGTACAGGCAAGCATTTTTTTAAATTTAGATAGCGTCTAAAGTAAAAAAAAAGATACAATTCACACGAAAGGCACCCATTGACGACAGGGCATTGTGTAATGATGTAATGGGAGGAAAGCACTTCAGCATACACGATCGCGTGTACCGGTGGGCAGATGGGGGTGTAAGATGGGGCGGCAGTAGAATCAAAATGTGTTTGCAAAAGTACAGTAACGATACATTTACCAGTGTAGCTTCCACGCGTTACAAAGAAAAGAGCCGAATGGGGTTGTAGATGGTGAACCTGGAAGAGATTAATAAAATAAGGAAAAGTAAACAATCGGCGATTTTATTAGTGATCGTTTAGAACGCGATCCGATTTCTTCTTCATTTTCATTTTTTTTTTAAGTTTTTGGGTCCGAAAACACAGAACTCACGCTCACTTCCCGACTCTCAGTATAGTGAGAGCGTTACCTGCTCACTATAGTGAGATGGTGGTGTCTGTCGTCAGTGAGTCGTTTGTTAGACTTGGACAACTTGCACTGCCGCTTGCAACCCTAAGCAAAAGGAACACATTTTAAATGCACTTTCCAATGTTGAGTTTATTATCTCGTTTGAACAGGAAGATACAGACATACGCTTTAACTATCAGCTGCCACCATCTCTATCTCTCTCTCTTTCTTCCTTTGCGCCTGTGATTGTTCGAGAGTAATAAATAAACGAGGAGAACAAGGAGGGGGTCTATGGTTAATTGCAGGTGATGAAATTTACACTAATGCTTCTTAATTTAAACAATAATATAATACGCCATTACGAACGTTTACAACATTTGCTCGACGACAACGAAGACGATGAACGAATTGCACAAGATGCCTCTATACACACTCAACAGTGCATTAAATAAGTGATTAAAAGGGATGAATTTTGCTACTCCACCGGTGTGAATTCTTAATTCGAATCGGTGTGTGTGTGTGTGTTTTTTTTTTCCTTTTTCCTGGGTATCAAGCAACAACGCTTAGCACAGCGAGAAGTGTAGATCAAACGAAAGGGAAATTAATTTTCTGTAACAATCTCTCCATCGAACTGGCGGTTTTCCGACGTGCTCGTGCTATTGCACGCAATGTGCTGTCTGTGCTGGGCGTGCTTGGGGGCAATGCGCTAATTCTCTTATCGAAGGGAAAGAAAGGCACCGTCGTGTTGTTGAAATTGTTGGCTTCGATTCGCACCCTTCCGGCATCGCGCACAGCATTATCTTGGTAGGTAATTGTTCACTAACCTGACTAAAGTTCTACACCTTCTTCATTCGAGAGCTATCAAGAAGTACTAGTAGTAGTAGTAGTAGTAGAGTGGCTTTACAGTTGCGATGTGGTGAACGGTACGCTTGACTTAATAACTCTAACTTTGTGCGATTTGCTAAACGATGATAAATGTTAAATATACGTTGATATACGCGCAATATAGAAACGAATACATTCAACACTGTTTTTTTTTTTGTTTTTGCACATACTGCTGCTGCGTGGGAGGGTTGTGTTCCCTATTGATTCTCTTTTGTTAAACTTTTCAGTTGCTACAACAAACCGGGTGTGTAGATGATACGCTACAAATGATCCGTGCATAAACTTTATACACCTCCTCTCCGGTTAACTGATCTTATTGCATTCAAACGTAGTAATGTTAAACATCTGTGCAAAACTTGCGATAGAAAACGGTTCGTTACGATGCTTAAGATGGAATGAAGAAAGGACGCACAACACACCAAGCTGTCCGGTGCGTCGATTGCCGTTCTGCTTTTGGAACTGTTTCCCTCTCAAACGTTCGACGGTCGTTTCGTACCTTCGTGCTAATAATTAACGCCTAACGCCTTTATAGCTGGACTGTTTGTGTGTGTTTTGGGTGCTTTAGAATACGAGTGTTTTACGTTCCTTTCTTTTTTTTAAATAGATATAAAATTGTACTATAAATCTGCATTGCAACGTCCGCGTGCGTTGCGCTTGGGGTTTTTGTTTCACAATTTTTGCTTCATTCGCGCCTTTCGAGTGAAATCAGCTTCAAAACTTGGACGCACGGCTTCGAATCCGTGCCAATTCGGTTATCGATCGAATCGTTTGTTTTTTTTTTCTTTTTGCATTGTTTTGTTCCTAAACATATTTCGCCGTGGCGATGTTAAATTTTGGTGCCATGTTGATCGCAAATCTTACCTCACTAGATACTTACTTGTATAAACGGTTCTTTTAAACATAGCAAACACATCTGAATAGTTTCCGAATCGGTTTGCGCTTATTTCACGCTAAATGTGGAAGAAACGAATGAGACGAATAGCGCCCGTAATTGCAAACATTATTGCCCCCCTTCAGGTCCCACTCTGTCCCTTTGGGGGGCCGGTATGATGATACACTGCTTCTCCCACCGTTCGGAGCAGTTTCTCCATGTTAGACTAGCTGCCGTCCCTTCTCCATGCGGTCTTATTGGCCACGGGTTGCCGAAAGCTACGAGCTCCTGCCAGCCCCGTTGGAAGATCCACCACCACCACCGTTCTGCTGCTGTGCTGCCTTCTGCTGTTCCAGCTTTGCCTTCCGGTGCAGCATCTCCTGCTTCTTGTGCTCCCGGTGGAAGTCGTCGATCGTGATGTTCAGCCGGAAGATGTGGTGCATGATGAAATCCTCCTCGAGAAACTTCTTCGGCGGTGAGCGCAGCACGGCCAGCGTTTCGCACAGTCCGTTGCACTGGGACCGCACCTTCTGCGGCCCAAGCGTGGCCCCGATGATGACGAGCGCTACCTTGAAAAAGATTCGCACCCCTTCGCAAAGGAAGCAGTCCCACACGCGCAGCAGCGTGTCCCAGGGCAGCGTGCGCGTCATCGCACACAGGAACCAGTCGGTCATGTACAGCAGCGGATCGACGTTGTGCTTCTGCAGGTGGCGGTAAGCGGCCGGGGACGTTTTCTTTAGCAGCCGGTTCAGCATGCCCGCGTCGCGCTGCAACATCTCGAGCCCGGGTGTGAAGTAGTTTTCGAGGTATCTGGAAGAAGGGGGAGTGGTTTTGGAAACAAAGGCTTAGTGTAAGCGGCGCTGCTCTGTGGCTGGATGGAGCAACAGGCAACCTACTTGTCACAGATAGCGACGAAGCACCAGAACGCCTGCTCGGAGGGCAGCTGCATCAGCAGGAAGGCGGCGATCGGGGCCTGTGCCTGACAGTAGCCCACGGTCGGATTGTACACCGAGTACGCTTTCAGCACGTTGAACAGCTCCTTCTGGCCCGGCTTGTCGTCGTCGATGAACATCTCGTGGTGCGGGAACTGGCGATGCTGATCCTTGCGTATTTCGTCGATGATCTGCGGATTGCCGGGCTGGTCGAGTAGGTGCTGGTACCAGTCGGGAAACTTGGCCATCAGATGGTTTGCGCCGGTCAGCAGAAACCATGCCTTCTGTCGCAGCGCGTCCGGAATGCCTTTTCGGCAGCGCTCACGGACCTGTAGAAAGGAACAAAGTATTAGAGGAGCAGGGTTCCCGGATTGCTGCATACACACACACGGAATTACCTTTTTGTAGTTCGTGTTCATATATTCTGCCCAGTGCGCCGTCATGTGGATCCATTTCTTTTCGCGTGCGATGATCTGCTCCCGCGTAAGCGTTTCTTTCTTCGGCTTTTCCGAAAACTGGTTGCCACCGTAGAACCCGTGCCGGTCGGGGCACGTCGAGAAGGCACTGGTGGTTGAACACACCGACACGGTGTCGGCATTTTTGCTCGACTGGCGCTGCAGCAGCGACACGGACGTGGTCGACGCGCTACTGTTCGAGGTCGGTGACGCTGCCATGGTGATGGTGGCCATGACCGTCGCCTAGCGTCCGAATGTTAAGTCGTGTGATGTGATGATTGTTTCCTTGCCTTTCCGGTATGAGAACACGGAGTGAAATGTTTCTTCTTGTCTTTTTTTTTTTCGATGATATGTTGCAGTATGATAACACATAAAACAAAAACTCTCTGTCGGGGAGGGAAAAAGAGAATAAAATAACTTACATTAACTTAAACGCTGTCACCAAGCTCAAGCGGGACGGTGGAATGAAAGTTGTCTGGGAATAGTAGTGTGTACGATGATCTTGTTTCATAATTTGCACACACCCTTACACCCTGTGCCGGGGTTTGGACGCTTAGGTCACTTGGATTGTGCCGCGCGGCCATATTTCAACCGTCTTTGTACTTGTCACAACACAATCGTAGCCAAAACAACGGCTCGTTAAGATGAACATTCCCACGTATTATATTATGCATTATTGCCCAAACTCAGCCACGGGATGGAGTGAAAGTGCTGCCTCGTCCGCAATCGAAAGTGGGAGCAGATTGCAAAGAAAATGGAAAAATCTGCATTTACTCCACTCCGCAACTGCGTCTGACCTAACTCACCGCTTAGTGCAGGGGGAGGTGCGAGATAGTGGAAGAATTTGATGTGGAAGTCCTCTAAACAGTAACGCTAGTTATCACTTCACCGGGTAAAGAAACACGAACCACGTGACTGTTGCCAACTCAAGCGCACGTGCAACACTACGGGAAGCGTGCATCTCGCCCGTGTATCAGACGAGATCGAACTATCGATCGTTTCCGTCAAATGCGAAACCCAGCGCGCGCCACCGTAAATCTATTTCCACAACAACCGCGGGAGGGTGATATTTTTGGTACCCGCGTCGCTTTGTGTCGTAGGTTGTGGTTTTTTGGGGGATGGGGGCGAGAGATCTAAGCTAGACGCACGGAAGAAGATCGCGCCTGTGGAATGGAAAGCTGTTCCCTTTCGGAGGGTAGAGGAAATTCCCGTGTAGTTGGCAAAAACTGAAAGACTTGTGCGCCACGGAGCGGCGGAAACTTACCGCCTTGGAAAATGTGTGTGTGCGTGCGTCTAAATATAAACTATCCAACTAGGTCCAACCCCACGAACGAATCAGTAACACCCGCGTCCGAGTTCCGAGGGGAGTTCTCCCTCCGGGGATTGGCTGCGTTTGCTGCTGGGGCTCGACGGCCGTGCCAAAGCCGAAATTGAGCCGGGTAGAGGGCTTCAGTTTCTTGCAGCGAAGATTCCAACCGGAGGGTCTTCCTGCGCGCCCTGTTCCGGAAATAGAATATCAAGAATGGTTCCAAAAAATAAAATCCTTCCCCTCACGATGACACACATCCGGCACAAAAGTAAGGCTCGTTCCCGTTGCAAAACATTTCCGTTGCGTCTTTTAGCAGCCATTGGGGGTCAAAATAACATTCCTACGGGTTAGTTTTTGCTCGAACAAGCGGCTAAATGACGTTCGAAAGTGCAAAGACAGCGCATTAGTTTTGCTTCGTTTACTTCTTCGATTAATAGCGCATCGGTTGGTTTGAAGACAAAGCTTTAAAGAATGACTAAAGAAACACGTTCAATCATTCCCCCATTGGCTCGCATAATGTTCATTTGTTTCAATTGAATCAACACCCATACATCGTGTGGACCACATCTCACCATCCGGACGAGATCCGGTAAACATCAGAAGGCGCTGGTTGATCGCGATGATGCTTTTGGGGAAGCTGTTTGTGCAAACGGTCAGCCGTCTTTTCCCTCCAGAAGATCGCCAACGAAATACCGAGTGCGTGTGTGTGTGTGTGGCCATCGGAAGGGTTGATTCGTTTAGTGTGGGTTGAGAAACGGAATGTGTAAAACGGCACTCATGTGATTGATGGTCGGTGGTAGACGACGGTGAAGCGATGCGATGTGGGCGATTGGAGATGCTCGCGTGCATTTGCCACACTACTGGGCCAACCAGTCCACCAGAGAGTGTTCCGGTTTTTGAGACGTAAACCGTCGTAAAATTGATGCTGTACAACACAGTGTAGGGCATATGTTTTTAACACATTTCGACTGAATTGAACATTTTTTCGCTTGTGTTGGAGTGACTTAGAAAACATCAAATATTGATTCCATTTTAAATTGTTCAAAATCCAGATAAGTGTAAAGTGCCAAATTGCAATAACATATGCTCTAAACACTGCTTACAATAAGCAGCAGCATGACATGTTAAGCGTTTGAACTAGTGATGGGAGCTCGGAATCGGACCTACCCGATTCCGTGTTCGGTATCAATTCTGGAGCCGATTCCGATGCTGGAATTGATTTTGATTCCGGAGACGATTCCGGAGTCGATTCCGGAGTTGACTCCGGAGCCAATTAGCCAATGATCAACGCCGGAATCAGAATCGGCTCCGGAATCGAAATTGACCTGGGAATCACAAATTGCCCTGGTAACGGAATCAGGATTGACTCCAGAAATGGATTTAGCTCCGGAATGAGAATCAGTTTTTGAATTGAAATAAAAAGTATCAGGAGAGAAATCAGTCCGGGAATCTTCATGAAAATGGATCGTTTACGTGTAAATTTGGATTCTTTGCGGCTATCGATACGTAGCATCATTGGACCCAAACGCCTATTCTTATGTAGATGCCGAAACCGACCCAGTTTCGAAGCCGATTCTGATTTCGGAGCCAATTCCGATTCCGGAGCCGATTCCGATTCCGGAGCCGATTCCAATTTTGGAGCCGATTTCGATTGCGAAGCCGATTTCGATTCCAAAGCCAATTCCGGAACCAGTTTCGGAACCGATTCCATTTCCGGAGCTGATTTCAATTCCAGCACCGAATCCGGAAACTGATTCCAAACCTACTATCCGGAGCGAGCCGGAATCGATTCCGCAAAAAAAAAACATTTTTCCCATCACTAGTTTGAACACAGTTTGCACCATTCGCATGGCACATGCGACGCCAACTGGGATGTACAAAATGAGACTTGTTCGTTACTTTGCTACAATGTGCTGCTGCGCCCAGTGCACACGCACACACAAAGCTCATCAACCACTGTTGTGTGTGCGCCGCCGTCCCGCACTCACAGCACTGGATTGTAAAGTCGTTCACAATCGATTTAACACACCGGCAGACCGTGCCCTAATTATTCGCACAGCAAGTAACGGACGGGGCTATGCCATTCCCGTACAAACAATCTCATTTTCGGTCCGTTCTCCCTTACACCGGAGCACCACACATCTCACGGGCAAGTGGTGATGGGGCGGACGGTTGCCTCCCCTGGACCATTTCTAATCGTCGCTCGCGCACCCGTTCGTCTTTTCACGTGCAACGATGCGCAAATTTAAGAGAAGCCTCCTCTCCTCCCAGCGCAGTTCGCGCCAAACTAACGGAACGCCAACCAAGTGGACACGGACGAGCATGCACACACACACGCGCGCATCCACGAGCACCTTTAAGTCGAATTAGTTTCCCTCTCGCAATTTGGCCAATGGCTCAGTAGTGGCGCATTTTCACATGGTGATACAATTTGTACTTTCGAGAAGATAATTTGTTTACCAGCCGCCAGAAGTTACAATTCGAAGCTAACCGTTCTCTTCCTTCATACAGACCTTATTTAGATTCGGATCGAAGCAAAACAAAGTTTGTGTAACAATTCCCGATCGAGTTAAAATTAGCATAACCAACCTCGTCCTCTCCTCGTCCCTCCCCATGACTATAAAAAGACAAAATAATTGTGCCCTGCGCAGCGTGTGACGCTAATAAACCGAAGTCCGCTTAAGTCCACCAACGACTTACACGGGCATCTTCACAAGTGCAAGTGCAAAATTGGAAATACCCGGCTGAATGTAAAAAAAAAAAAAACGTACCAAGGTTGGCCAGCACGGCTACACCACCCCCAACAAGGTGGCCGGGCGAACACCCATCACCGACCCATCCGACCAATCAACCGCGGTTTATCGTTGGTATGGGTAAATTAATTAATTGTACGACTCTGGTGTGTGTTTTGCTCGGCCGGGGCAAACGGTGTACACGCACCCATCGACGAATTGGGCGAGCAGCTCTCTATCTCTATCTCTTTCTCTCTCTCTCTCTCTCTCTCGGTAAAGAGAAGTGCAATCCAACTGGTTGGATGTACACATTTTGTCCAAACCGAAGGTTATTTCAATTGCGAACATGTACGACGCTTCTATTTGTGTTGTTTTAAATTTGATGTGCTCGCTTCATTTTCTAACGTTTTGTGAAAGGCCTTGAAACAAAGAAAAAATTAATAATACATTAATTATGCATCGTTTAATTAGTACGTAGAGTAGTAAGAACTTGTGGACTGTTTGAAACATTGATTGCGCAAGTAGAGGGAAGTAGAGCGTTTAGCGTTTTGTACGATCTTATCTGTCCACGTCACACTATCAACAAGGCGCTGGGTGGGTGAGTCAGGGTCCAGGCACGATGCGGCATACTTCAAATCCGAACGACAGGAGCTATGACATCAACATTCAGTATATAAAGATAGAGTGCAGCGAACATCGAGCAAGGCATGGCAATGTTCTAAGTTTACCATCTCAAACGACTGTCTTGAGGCCATTATCGATCAGAAGTGAGAAAAATACATACGCATTCGCCACTCCAAGTATCATCAATTACAACTCAATTCGAATGCATTCGAAGTGTGAACCAAACAATGGCGGCTATTAGCTTTTTTAAACGCATTCACATAGAAAGTTGTTAAAAATTACAACGCGTTGCTGAAATGGTTTGACAAAAACACCTGTACCTGTCGCCATCCGATGTGTCACACAGGAGAGCACATTGAATGGGGGGATTTCTTTTACCAAAACAGCCCATTCCATTCGCACCACCAAATCAACAAGTGGTGAAGGCATTGTTTTGGGCCCGCTGCAACATTATGCAAATCAATCCAAACCTAGCACATACCACAAGATTGACGATGGTGGGGGGGGGGGGGTTTGGCGACATGGGGAAAAGTCCACCAAAACGGCTTCCGCCCAAAAGCGAGCGACCGAGTTGCCGCGTCAGTCATACGGCGAGCGGTTAGTCCGGCACGAAACGGCGAGAATGAAAAGCAAACAAACACGTTGTTGCTGGTATGCGCGAGAGTGCGCACGAGTGACGCGAGGACAAGGGTATTCCATCAGGGCAAAAGGGGAGCTGGCTGCAGAAGGGTTGGACGGGTTATATTTACATAGTCGGCCCGCACCTCACCCAAGCAACAACAACGCCCGCTACTCATTGTTGGTAAGTGTTGCGATCGCAGGCACACGATCACAGACGCAGAGACACCTAAACAGGCACACATTTGGAGACACTTTGCGTCCGATTTTCGCTTGTAAAGATAATAAATCGTACTCCTGGGGGCTCTTCTTCGTGTGGGGTGAGTGTGTACATGCCGTGTGTGTGTCTGTGAGGGCACGGAGTTGTAATGCGAATTGTACTGCACACGTTTGATTTCGTATGTTTTGTCTAGCTCGCTTCAAACCGCCTTCCTTTTGTTTTCTATTACGCCCTCCCCGTGTAAGGAATGTGTACAATGGAAAGGCCTTGGATTGTGGACTGCTTGTAGCACACGTTCCGGGACGCATGGACGGACCAACTCTCCCCACCCCACCACGGGGGGGGGGGCGAATCCACGACACGCTTAAGAAGCTTTCCGTGTTTGGGTAGAAAAATGGTTTTCTAACGTCGCAGAAAACAAAGGTATGAACCATCCGAAGTGCAATCCGAGTGGATGATCGAAAAGGGAAAGTTTACGTTTTGCACTCTAAAGTGTCATTCAGCGAGGGAAACATTCCACCAAGGGGGCGGCGTAGAATTCCAAATTGCTTCGTTCTATCGCATTATCTTGTCGCTTTATCGCGCCAACTTCTCTTATCAGCTCGGGCACGGCGCATGATTGTGTGTTGTGTAGCTTTTCCAACGCCCGGTGAGCAATACGCACCACCCTTTTCCCCTTGTGCTGCATGGAATTGTGCCTCCTCTGCCGTCTTCGCGAGCTCTTCACACACACTCACCCTACAAAGAGACAGCTTAACTTTGTCACGGAAATTTGCAGTACAGTTACTTACATTATCATAAACAAACACGCGGACCAACCCCGGCCACTATCAGCTCATCTCGAATCGGTGCCCGTTTCGTCTCGTCCCCGCGCCCGGGCTAGTCGGTGAAAGCCTCGGTCGAGGCACCCAAAACGGTGTGCAAATTCGATGCGTTTGCCCCTTTTGTACACGTTAGCACAAAACTGTAAAGCGACTGTCGCAGCGAGTGACGGCGTTATCATACGATGCAGGGGTGACGTTGTTTTCAACGCTGTGCTTTCCCGTCCGTCGTACCGTCGGTTGGGAGCGAGTTGATGGCCTTCTCGGGCTGGCTGGGGGTAGTAATGCACCGACCGGAAGGTAGCACTTGAGCCAAGAGCCCAACGCACAAATGCACCCGCGTACGAATTGGATCACCGCACACCACTGCACATTGCACACACACACACACTCGTCGGTGGGTTTGTGCGTGACTTACGGCGCACTGCACTGCTATTGCTGGTCACTATTGTTTGCTGTTCGCCTTGCCACAGCAGGGCGCAATTTCACGATTTCACTAAATTGGTCGAATTTGTGGGTGGTACCCCTAGAGACCAGGGCCACATTTTATCACACACACGAACGGATTGGCACATCACCACCGGTTCATCGGTTACTGACGCCCACTATCGCCGATGGATTATAAATTTTATAGCTTTCCCAGCACAACCAGCAGCAGCAGCAGCAACAATCACATTCCTCGGTACGGGCCCGAGCCACAGAGGGAGCACACAACCAAATTTTGTTCTTTCTACTGCAATGGAACACCTTGAATATGTTTTGATTTTGGAAGGAACGGCACAGAAGCACAAATCACACGCGCACCACCGTGGTCGCTGTCGTCGCACTGTATTTACAAATAGTTTTATCGATTTTTCCTGCCCAGATGCCCTCCTGCTGCGGAATGGCAACAAAAACACTTCCCAAATTTGCTTCCTCTCTGTGTTTTCTGAGCATTTCCCGTTTTTTTCACGTATGCGACGGAATGACAGGTCTGCTCCGAGTGCGTGCGTATATACGATCGGGTTGAAGAGTTACAGCTTCGCTCGGTTCGCAATGTCTGCGCCGAACGTAGGGGCCAATCATTTCGGTTCGGTGCAGAGCCGTTGCCGGGGTGTAAAATAAACCTGGTACGAAATTATTCAATCGCAGTACACATTGATCGAGCAGGAGCAGTATGTGCGCTTGAACCATACTACGAAACATTTGATTTCAGTCTTTCGCAGAGGTCGGACGGACGGAGTACTTTGGAAATTTGCTTTCGATTTTCTTTTTCTTCTACTGGAATCAGCCCAAAAGAACCCAACGGAAAAAAATGTCGCTCGCGGTGTTGAGAAAAATTATACGGCCATCGTCCTTAAAATCTCTTCAGTATCAAGCATCGCGGTACATGCAGCATAAAGGAAAGGTAGCGGAACAATGCTCGAATCCGGCCTCCCGTGGTCTCGTGCTCGGCGTGTATGCCGATGAGAATGACCGGCTGGACATTGGCGTACTAACGCCAACGGCGGCCAAATACAATGAGGTAAGTAGCGGGAATTCGCGGGATCTATATGGAAGCAAAAGTTTCAGTAAAGATGTCCTTATAATATATGCCCAAATTACAGTCATACACCAGTGGGCGGCTTCTAGAGATGCTTCGATTAGCCGGACCGATGCCTAAGCGGGGTGAGGTGCGGGTCCTGTACAATCTCGAACCCACCTACTCCGCCGTGGCCGTCTGCGGTCTGGGTAGCGAGTGTCTCGGGTACGACGATGTAGAAAAGATGGACATTTCGAAGGAAGCAATACGCATCGCTGCTGCCCGCGGTTGCCAGGAGCTACAGCAGTTAGAAACGAGCCGTATCTACGTGGAAGACTTTGGGCATGCTGAGTCGGCTGCGGAGGGAGCGCACATGGGACTGTGGGTGAACCAGGAGCTGCGAAGCCCGGACCAGCGGAAGTTTGTCCCACAGCTGCAGCTGTACTACGAGCCCGAGCTGCCCTGCGACTCCAACGGATGGCGCATCGGGCTGGCGAAGGCAGAGGCACAGAATCTTGCCCGCCAGCTGCAGGAAACGCCCTCGAATTTGATGACCCCGACAACCTTTGCGCAGAACGTCGTCCAGATACTGTGCAACTCTGGCGTGAACGTGGAGGTGAAGGTGCGCGGATGGGCGGAGAACGAGGAGATGACCTCCTTCCTGACGGTGGCTAAGGGATCCTGCGAACCTCCGATATTTCTCGAGCTAAGCTACTACGGCACCAACACGAAGGAGCGGCCGATCGTGCTGATCGGCCAGGGCAACACCTTCGACAGTGGCGGTCTCTGCCTGAAGACGCTGGAGGCTTTGACGGACATGCGGGCGGATATGACGGGTGCGGCATGTGTCGTGGCCGCCAGCCGGGCGATTGCCGCACTGAAGCTGCCTGTTAACATACGCGCCCTGATTCCACTGTGCGAGAATATGCTGGGCTGCAATGCGATGAAGCCGGGCGACGTGATTACGGTCAAGAATGGGAAGAGCATCGAGATCGTGAAGACGAGCAACGAGGCACCGTTGGCGCTGGTGGATGCGCTTCTGTACGCGGAACACTTTGGACCGAAGTACATTGTGGACGTGTCCACCATCTCGAAGGCAACGATCGAATCGTTCGGAAAGGTGTGCGCAGCCGTCTTTACCAACTCGGAGGATCTCTGGCAGCGCATGCAAAATGCCAGCATTCACACGGGCGATCGTGTGTGGCGCCTGCCGCTGTGGAACTACTACACGCAGCAAATCTGTTCGGCCGAGCACGTGGATGTGCAGAACATTGGCAAGGGCGAGGGGGCGAACAGTTGCAAGGCGGCCGCCTTCTTGCGCGAGTTCCTGCCGTGCGGAAAGTGGATGCACATCGATGCGCTAAACGTGATGAAAACGAAGGGCACCGACTTTCCGTACATTCGGCGCGGTATGGCCGGGCGGCCGACGCGAACGCTGATCGAGTTCATCGCTCAGAGCGTTGTGCAGTGCACGGACAGTGGCAGTGGCGGTACCAAAACGGAGTCAGCCCTTTCGAGTCAGCAGATGCGATAGGATTTGAGTATTTTGTTAAAAGGTGTACGCTAAGATGCAAATAAATTTATCTTAAACCAATACCTCGCTGACTTTAAGAGAGGAGAACTTAACGGATGGGTGGAGCACGCTTGAATTTGAAACTGCAGTAAAACTGTGTTGCAGTTGACAAGCGATTTCATTTGACTTCAGCTGAAAGAAGGGAATCAAAACAATCAGTTCGATCAAAGTCCTTCCGTTCATACTTTTAGTGAATTTGCATTTCTACCGCAAGCAACGAAACAATCTCAACTAGTAAGCTTTTAGTATAACTTTCAGAACTACCTCATCACTGCCCACATGATGTTCGCCCTTCGAATTGCCTCCCGAATGGGTAAGTAGAGCAAATTCCTTTGGGATGCTGTATGTCGCTCTCATCTCGCACAGATCAAAACAGTATCTACACGACACGCAGCGATGGACCTTGACCTTTGGACTAACCGGTTAATGTTCTTCCCGTTTGCCGTATCTTCCAGGACAGCGTGTCCGATCGCGCTCCATCGCCAGCCTGTCGGCACTTCCGGATACGCACCAGATGCTGCAGAAAACCTGCCGCGATTTTGCGGACAATGAGCTGGTGCCGAATGCGGCCCGGTTCGATCGGGAGCACCTTTACCCGGCCGAGCAGATCCGCAAGATGGGTGAGCTCGGGCTGATGGCAATCTCGGTGAAGGAAGAGTACGGCGGCACCGGTCTGGACTACGTCGCGTACGCCATCGCGATGGAGGAAATTTCGCGCGGATGCGCCTCGGCCGGTGTCATCATGTCGGTAAACAATTCACTGTACCTGGGACCGCTGACGCATTTCGGCAACGAACAGCAACAGCAAAAATACGTCACCGAGTACACCGATGGGTCGCGGGTCGGTTGCTTTGCCCTGTCCGAGCCGGGCAACGGGTCGGATGCGGGTGCCGCCTCAACGACGGCCACGCTCAAGGGCGACCACTGGGTGCTGAACG
>SIXB01003300.1:0-22828 GCA_007018985.1 Anopheles bwambae
CTTTGAAATGATTTGCGATTATGAAGCATATAATGCGGAGCTATATTTTACAGCTAGGCTGTACTGCTACAGCTTAGGCCGATCGTACCCTTCGCTGATGATGTGTAATCTCCTCTAGGGTTGCCATGTTGCGGCTTCTAGTCACACGAGATGCTAATTCGATTATATACGATCCTACGCCATTAGCATAAGTGATCGCGAAGAATCGACCAAAAACATCGTCGGTGGATGTGACGGTGGAGCTTTTCGAGCTTGAGAAGCTTTCAAATTGTATTCAAATGAAGGTAAAAGCTTGGGGATTGCATGCTAGTTTTGGAGTGGCTTTTTTCAGACGTTCTCTTTCTAACATACTTTAAGTGTAAAAAATACGCTCTTAGACATATTGCTTGCCAGAGAATAGTAATAATAATAATTATAATTATACAACCGAGTATTGCTGGTATAAGGCAAAACAACAAGGGGGAAACACCTTGCGAAGGATATAAATCGTTAGCACAAGAAGTATTAAAAATAAGGCTAGTAAAAAGCTGCCATACTTAAATTTTAATAAACAAATAAATAAAATTAATAAATAAACATATTGCTTGTAGTCTGAACTATCGATTTAGACATTTTTTTGGGTAGCAAACAAGTTTTTATCTATTAGGGTTAGAGGATTCTTTAAGCTCATTATAACGCTGAAATGTTATCCGCAATGTCTAGGTCGTCATTCAAAGGAGTCCATAAATAACTAACTCAATTTTAAATCTGCCCTTTGAGATCCGTCCCAAACTGTTGGCTTTGTATGGTGTCCAGGGTAATAAACATCGATAAATATTAGCCAAACACATTACATTTTCGAAGGATATATTGCGGTTTGCATTAATATTAGTCACTTAAAAGATCAGTGTTATATTTAATTTTTTTAATAAAAGACAAACAATCTGACAAATTTAGAACCAAATAATTAATGTAAAGATGTTGTGTTTTCCTTTTCTTGTTTTCTATTTTATGTTTCTCTGCAATCCCTAAAATAGTAATCGAATTGAAAAATGCTCCTTATATTTCATGTTCTATGACTATGACTGAGCGCAACTCTGATCGCAGAAACTCTGACTATACAAAAACGACCCTAGCCATTAAATTACTAGGACTGCCTTTGAAAGCTTGTATCGAATCAATATCAAGCCTGACATTTACAGACATATTAATCAGCATTAACTGATCAAAACTGCGCAAAAAAAAAAAACAAACAAAATGCTTATGATAAAGGCGCGTGATTTAGATTATACCTTGACCCTCTTTTTTTACATTGATTCTATAACGAATAAATGTAGTATAATTTACGATATACGAATTAAAAGAGAAAAAAAAAATTGTATCAATTTAAATGACAAAAAATATGTTTACGCACGGTAAAAATTATGTTATCGTAACGTCCTACGCCGACAAGCCGGCCTATATCGAGATAATCAGTCCATTTCAGGCTTGAACCCACGACGGGCATATAATTGAGTCGTTCGAGCTGATGACTGTACGTTGAAGCTGAACGGGAAAAACAGCCTAACGTCATTAATGTAGACCTGATAAACGCCAACAGAACTCTCAGATTCTAAGAGTAATATCGCCTTTAAGCGTAAGTATTGACGGTTCTTGCGTTTAACATAATTCCCTGCAACATATTCTTCATAAGTATTCTTCATTTTAATTAACATCTTAGGTTCCCTAGATAGACAGGAACTTTTGAAGAAAATAAAATATAGTATAAATACAAATATAAAACCTGTTATTTTGTATCGTAATGTTGCATGTGTCTGATGGGTCAGAATATCCCGCATGTAACAGCGATTCCAATTTCCAATGCCCTAAAATGGGAAAATTTAGTGCCCATGTATGAAAACCCCCTTATTTGACTTTAGTGAGTCTTAAATTCATAGGCGATTGGTATACAAAGGAAACGAAAACTTTCTTTCAATCAAAAAAAATCCTAAAAGCCCTGTGTTCTCTATTGTTTGTTATGTCTAGTACTGAATGTAAAACTTCAGCAACTGCAAAAATTATCTTTTTCACGTTTTTTAGTTTTACGTACAAGCAAATTCTGATGAAATTATCTCACTTTCCAGATCCACTTCACGGCCATACTTTGCCGATCCCTGTTTTGAGCGAATGTCTTAAACATCACATCCAACAATCATCCTCAAGACAAATCTATCATTACACTTCAATAATCCTTTGCTCGAACTATTGACATTACGCTGCCGGTGTATTGCAACGCTCCTTCCTTTCCAGCGAGGTGCGAACCAACCAATGCCTGATGGCACCGGCGGTTAGCCAACGTTTCGCACTATTCGATATTTAAATGTCAGGCTGCGCCCGAACAAATTGTCACCACGTTGCGTCAGTTGCAGAATTAATCATGCATTTCCTTCGATGCATAGCTCCTTGATGTAGGGGAAGGTATGCGCCCACCCAATCGCATACCGGCAGCCACTGATCCGCAAGCGTCTAAGCTGTCAGCCGCTTTGCCTTTCGGCTCTGTGGCATACAGTGGCACGTGATCAATGGGCAAAGCAGGATGATACTTTCAGTGACGATGATGATGAAGGTGATGATGATGATGATGCGTATTCTTCTGCTCCGTTTAGTGGAGTGAATGGAAATGGCAAATTTATTGCCAACACGACCACCGGTGTTGGAAGATTCCATAGCCGTTAGGTATCGCTCCGTCGGGGTAGACGAGCAAAGTTCTACATTTTTTGCATATTATTAAATGTGAGGTCGTGAATAGTGGCAGATACTAAAGTGGTAAAGCTCATGTAAATTAAATCATTTATTCGTCTTCATATTGATTGTAATGCCTGATGTATGCAGATAGTATTAATTAGTCCAGATAATATGGACAATTATAACACCAGAAAATGGAAATTAATTGCCGTAGTGGTACAACCACACATGGTCAACCCACTATCACTATACTTACAATGTACTTGAACGATCTGCATGCACTTTCGTTTCTCAACGCTACAAACACCATTCAGAGAGCCCAGATACGAGTTCCCCGACAAGGTGTTAAATCATCCCTCTAATCTCACCGTTTTCACTACAAAACAATCATTTCCCCTTCTCACCATCTCAACGCTGCGTACTGTCGATTGCATTTGTTTATTATATTGCTTGATGTATCTGACGTACGTGTCCCATACTCGCACTCCCATAGACGTGTTGAAGGCGAGGGTGGTACGAATGGAACCAACCACACCAAGAATGCAAAAGGGTGACCGGCACAAAGCGCATCTATAAATACGATGCCCGGTGGTTCTATTCTTTCATTAGGCATCCACTATCAGCTACCGTTTGGCCACACCAGCCACTAGCACCTGAGTAGTTAGTTCCCCGGCAGCATCCGTCCGTGTCGATTCTTTGCGAGCGTCTGGCAGAGAGAGAGGAAAAAAACAAACAAACGCTCTTCTCACAATGAAGTGTGTAAGTATAAAGTGTGACGGAACAAATCGCACAGACCGTTTGCAACGGGCCAACGAAAGTGAAAATACACGAAGCGGAAAAGTAATATCTGTATGGTGACTCCGTGCGGGTACCTTTGGCAGTGCAATTATCGCCCCAAATTG
This sequence comes from Anopheles bwambae, assembly GCA_007018985.1. Taxonomy (NCBI): domain Eukaryota; kingdom Metazoa; phylum Arthropoda; class Insecta; order Diptera; family Culicidae; genus Anopheles; species Anopheles bwambae. The sequence goes on from SIXB01003300.1 coordinate 3,606, forward strand.
CACCTTTTACGCTGAATCTTTTGCTTTCTTAAGTGCGAGTGCGTACGTTTGTGCGGGTGTTTGTATGTTTGTGTGTATGGCCGCGATTACATCAAAAGCTTTTCGGTTCGTTGCTTCGAAAAACAAATCTTCAGCTACACTTACGAAACCAACCGGAAGGAAGGTGGTAGTGTAAGATACAAATTGCCAAAAAGGCAAAAATTTGCATCACTTCTCGGGTGGGTGAACAAATTTCGCCCCAAACCGAGACGAAGCAAGTGTGAACATTTGTTTGTGTTAGGATTTTACAGCGGATGAATTGAACGGACGCAAACACGGCGAAAAAAAGGGAAAGGAAAAATAAATCGCAGTTGAATGAATGCATTATCTTTATTACTTTTAATGAATTATTTAGAGGCAAGGCGCCACGCTTTTCTTATCTTTGATCGTTAATGTTAGTTGAAAGCATAATGACTCGCGAACACGCTGTAGGATGTAGATGTGCTTCATATAATTTATTCAAAATTTGTACATTTTTATTCCCTCTTTCTTGTCCAGGAAATTGTCCTTCTGCTTGCTTGCGCTACGCTTGCCCTGTCCGCACCGCAAAGGTCAGACGCAGAGGCAGAAATCCTGCAGCAAGATAACAACATCGAACCGGACGGCCAATACCAGTACAGGTAAGGCACTTGTCGTGTTTTTTCTCTCTCTCTCTCTCTCTCTCCCTCTCTCATTTTCCTAGTAACAACCACTCCACTACACACGCCATTCAGCAAATCGCCGAATTTGCATATCAAACACATAAAGGCAAAACGTGTGAAAATGGCACTTGTTTCAATTACATCGTCCATGATAGGCAGCAGACACAGCAGACAAAAAAAGGCTTCAGCCGCAACTTACGATCGAGCGGCGTAATTGGCCACGTCTTGCTTTCCTCGACACCGACACCGGGGCTGCAGCAATTAGCTTGTTAATGAAAGATTTGATTACGATAATTGGGAAGCGTCTCGCATAGCATCACCCTCCCCCCCGGGTCGCCAGACGATCTTACGATAAGGGCTGTGTGAGTGTGCAGCCTCGCAAACTTCCGACACGTCACGCCCACTCCATTCTGGAAGGGAACGCATCTAATGATGGGAACTTTGTGCAACAGTCCAAACCCCCTTTCGCGGGCGCTGCTATTTATCCCGCAAGAGATTAGCACGTTTCAATGGCGCGAAGTTGGTCCAGCGCAATGCAGCTTGCGCCTCTTCTTGAGCGTTTTTTTGTGTGATTGTTGTTTTGTTTTGCTGTTGTTCACCCACCACCATCATGCGTAACGATCACGTCCCCATGCAACATTGTTTGATCACTCTCGCTTTTTTTTTGTCCATTTTGCTTCATCTTCTCCCTATCTTCCTCTCTGTTTGTCTCTTCCCTTCACACATACACACGCACAGTTACGAAACGGCCAACGGTATCCGAGGTCAGGAAACGGGAACGCTCAAGCGTGCCAACAGTCCCGACACGAGTGACGTAATTGTGGCGGCCGGTTCTATCACCTACACCGCACCGGACGGCCAAGTGGTCGAGCTGAGCTATACCGCCGATGATGAGAATGGATTCCAACCGGCCGGAGCGCACCTACCGACACCACCGCCGATTCCGCCCCAGATCCAGAAAGCGCTAGACTATCTGGCCAGCCTGCCACCGTCGGCGAACCGGCGGCGCTAAGCGTCAAACACACACACGCACCGCCTGCATGAAACCGGCCAATACTCAGCGCATTCCAAAACCTTCGTCTGTAAACAACCGTACACTTACATCTCATCAAACACACATCTTTGACACGACACACCGATCTTTGGCTTAGGATCGCTCCTACGCTAAGGGCAATGAGCAGCAAACGCGTAATAAAGCACGCAACTTGAAAAACGAAAAGATCATTTTTTGCCTTTTAAATGATAAAGTTGTTTGAAGGCAATACTTGAGGTAATTGAAAGAAATTATTCATATTAATTATGTTTATTAATGATTAAAAAATCATGTCCACCATGTCGGCTTTACATGTGCCTATGTTTCAAATTATAAATAAATTAATAGAATGACGCATAATAACATAAAAAAAATCCTCAATCAACGAATCTCAAACGTTATCTAAAAGTACTAACTCTGGTATTAAAATCAAAATGAACGAATAGATTATTAAATACGCGAGACATTGCAGTTATGGGGTCGTTTGATCCATACTGTGTGTAGCTAAATGCCAGCCTTAAAAATTGCCTGTGCCTAGAAGTTGGTCTGTGTAAGCAAAAATTAAGTTCCTCCAGTATCTGGGGTGCATCTATTTTGCAAAAGAAGACAGCGCGAATGATATAAAGGTAATGCATCATGATCCCTCCATGGAAGACAACGTATGGCATAACGTGTAAATTGCCTTTGTATTTGCCCAATCCGCTGCTTCCATGTTTCGACATACGGACAAGACACGACGGTACCGTACTCTAAGATCGGTCAAATTAAACTACAATATAGCGATATGAGGCAGTTAGGATCATCAAAGTCCCTAGCAACATTTAATATAAGCCCAAGAGTTCTATTTGATCGCCGAATGGTCTCCTCGTGGTGTGCTGTAAAGTTGAGCCTACTATCTAGAATCACGCCTAGGTCGCGTGTCTCTGTTTTCCGTTGTTAAATTTGTCTATTCATTGTATAATTTGTTAAAATAGGATGACGCGTACGAGTGAAGGACACAACAAAACATTTTTCGACGCATAAACATAGTTTGTTACGATTATACCACGAACCAAATGAATCTAAGGCAGTTTTCAAGTGAGTTGAATCTTTGTTGGGGGCATAAAATTTGATGTCATCCGCATACATCAATATTTTCACATCGTGCAATACAAATGACACATCGTTGATGTATAACAAAAAGAGTAATGGCCCAAGGTTGCTACCCTGGAGCACACCGGACGTACAAGCGAACGAATTAGAGATTGAATGTTGAAATTTTACAGAATATACACGGTTGGACAGGTAGGACAGGTCAATATAAAAAACCGAAAAAAATTGACCGAATTGACCAAATAAAAATCGACGTATAGAACACGGTGATGATTTCAAAAGGTAAGGACCTACATGGAAAATATCTATCACATTAGGCGAGGTTATGATCATCATGAACAATGTGTTTTCTTCTTAACAATCTAAATTTATAATAGACTCAATGTGACTCATTTTGGATCATGGATTAATTCTTATTGAGTATCTTGTCTCTTCGGCTGGTCTTCTGGAAATGTTGTAAAGTTGTACGAATTACAAATTACAATGTCTGTTTTGAGTTTCAATTTTTATGGATCAAGCTCATATGACTACGCTAATCTGCGTTGGGTAAACCAACATCAAACCAATGGTAATTATGCCCATTGATGTATAAAGCGTATGCTCGCAAGCTGAGTACGGTTCATTGATGTGTCCATATGATGGCTCTTTTCCCTACAATACATTTTGGATGTCATCCATCAATCCATTCATCAATTTTGGACCATCAATTTTGCTCTTTACATGCAAATATAACCTGTATTTTCTTAAATTTTGGCTCTTTATGATCCAAAGAATGCCAATCACTTACCAAATCCAGTTAGAGCAGCGTTCGGAAAACTTTTGAGGAAAGGTAAAATTTAGTAAATGATCGAGAGCCGCGGGTCAGGAACATGCCAGAGTTTTTGTGTTTACATTATTTCCTTCTAAATTTTAGAAAAAAAGTTAATGATATTATTTGATACGATGTTTGATATTCTTTTTAAAATTACGATTGTTGAATTCCTATTATTAAATTAAACGGTAAAAAATATTCAGTTAATGATCGGCAACATGTGCAACAGTGCACTAAAGTGTGATCAGTCATAACAACATAGCAAGAGCAATAATGCTTCTTGATTAGCCCTCATTCTATGCCGCAAAAATATGTTGGGCATGCTCTAAGGATGGCACAAAAGCCTTTACGGTTGAAATATTATCGACAAAATGTGCCTTTAGTCAGTGGCGGATTTAGGGTGTCGGGGCCCTAAGTGGTAAAAGGAGTTGAGGCCCCCTGTTGGTGTCGATCAAACTCACCGTAATGGTTTTCTGGCGGGGGGTAAGGGGTTTTCGAGTTCCCCCGACTACTGGGCCATTAAAGTTTATATTTTGTTTATTTATTTATTTATTTATTTATTAGTAATTTAATTTATTTATTTAGCTATTCAACACCAAATCCCTAAATTATTCCCCTAACATCTGCCTTAATCCGATGTCGCCAAAATTGGAAATTAATAAAATATTCTCTTTAAATGCGTTGGTCGTTAAATTTAAATCAAAATGATTATACCATGTATTGAATTGCCTTGTCATAGCTAGTAATAGCTCATTGTATCCATATAAGGTACGCCTGCTCTCACCAACAAGCAAGTTACGAGAGCGAAGAGGTCTCGAAGGCACGTAGATGTTGCTCTTCTCTAATAGACAACGTCTAATTTTTTTTCAACGAAACGATATAATAAAAAACCAAGGGCTCATCGTTTTTAGACACCAATCACCATATTTAAAAACTCATATCATTTTTAGACACCAAGTACCAAACACCAAATATGAGTCTCTTCGTCCATGGGGCCCCTCAGACAGGCGGGCGGACTTTGGGCACAGAAGTTCTCGATGAGACTACTGTACATATTGTTGTATATCTGGAATTATCATCCACGGGGCCCCTAAATTGACGAGGCCCTCGCGGTCGCTCATTCCGCGTACCGTTAAATCCGCCACTGCCTTTAGTAATTATGCAAATGCTTTACGACCAACTAATTCCGTGTCATACAAATTGATAACTTATTTCATATGAAAAAAAAACTCTTTGACATTCGCTGTACTCATTAAAAGGAACGAACAGGATTTTTTTTTAAATATTTGTTTCCTATTCATTCATCTCATTGTTACGTAGAAACAATATCAGTGTTGCATAGGAAAAGTTTAACCTAGAGTCCGACTATATTAATTAGTTCGGCCATCCATGTTACGATAATGAAGTTCGGAAGAAAATGTCATATGAAATGTCTTACGAAAATATGTTCAGTAATTGATAGACGAATAGGTTCCTATCCTATCTTTCAAATTCGGGCTAAACCTTTCGCGGGCCGTACTTTGCGGACCGCTGCCTTAGAGGCAAAGGCAGACCTGAACCACATATGACTGTGAAATACATGTGGACGACCATTTCGGAAACTCTTGCAGCGCAGGGTACCTTCTAAACCTGCTACCTGCTAAACCCCTTGCGTACTCAGCCCGCTGTGAACACCAAAATAAGTAACCATCACTGCAAAAGGTAACTAAAACAAGCGAAGCAGTACTTTTATTACCCGCCAATTTATCGCACAACTGCACACACTGCTTTCACACTCGTCTTGTACGCCGCTTCCTTATGTTTGTAAATCTCTCTATCTCTCTCTTCCTTAACTTAAAACTTCCTGCCCGGGCCGTCCTTGCTCGGCGGCAACGTCGCCAAATGCGCAAGGGCACGTGCAATCGGCGCAGGCACTGGTGGCGGCGTTGGGAGATGATCACCGACCGGTCGGTAGCCGTTCTCGTCGGCGATGTACGAGATCGAGTACGTTTTTCCATCATCACCCTGAGAAAAGTAGTGTAAACACACGTCAGTATGAGGAAAATTGTCGAAGCATTGTCTCTTTACAATCCTACCTGGTACGTGTACTGGCCCTGGGAAGCAGTCCCGACCTGATTGTTCACCACAATCTGTTGACCATCCTGAGCTGCGCGCGTTCCATCGCCACCTTCGTAGCTGTACCGAAACTTGCCATCAACCTCAAGCACATTCTCGAGATTTACGATCGGAATTTCCTTATAGCGCGGCAACGATTGTTGCTGATGATGTTGCTGCTGCTGATGCTGCTGCTGCTGCTGCTGGTGCTGCTTTTGAGCTCCAACAATCACACTAAACACAGCTAATAGCACTACTAACTTCATCATCTTAACAAACAACCTTTCGCCACAGACACACACTCGAAAAAGTACACCAACCAACTCCGAACGGGTACGGCCGACTGGCACAGCTGGTTCAATTTATGACGAACGATCAAAAGGACCACTGGGACTGCACCTAAGAACGGGCCGGCCTGCCACTTTTATAGCCCCTCAGACAGGCGGGCGAAAGCGTGTGGCGTAATGCACTAGAATCCCAGCCGATCCGACCCACGATCTCCCGCCACCCACTCGACCGGGGGTGGAGGCGACCAAATTAGACGCAGACATTCAAGCGCCAGGTCGGGACGCCAGCACTCTAGGAACGCCCTTCCTTCGCGCACCGGGATGGGTGCTCACTGCAGGCTAAATGGCGTGTTCGTGTGCGCAATGGGCTAGTCTTCTTGTTCTCTTCTCGACCTGCTTGGCCTTGGGCGCCCGCTTCTCATAAGGTGGGCACCGCCGCTTCTCTTTGCCCCAACATACTTCGTCGTCCGTGGAAACTCAATCCGCGGCCAGTCGGCGTGATCCAACTTAAACCCAATTAATAGTCCCCCGCTTGCAAGTTCGCGTTCGCTCTGCTGCCTTAGTTTGTTTGTCTACCATGGGAGGGAGCCAACAGACCCCGAAAACTGCTCGACTTTCCTACCGAAAACCGCAGACACGAGATGCCACCAGCATCACCGCAACCTCTCCCGTGGATGCGGGGTGTGCTGCACGGGCACACACTAGGCGACGGAGGCTGACGGGCTCAGTTGTAGAGATTCTCTTCGCAGATCCACGCGAGCCCACTTGCACTAGTCGTTCGCCGTTCGTCGGCTTTTTGGGGCCAATCCCGGCTGGAGGCATACCGTTTGCTTGAGTGCGAGCTTTCGCAACCGCCGACCGAACGACATCGGATCACAATGGGAATGCTAGCGTTTGGAGGTTTGGCTCTGGCCGTAAAGAATATGAGCCACTGACCCGAAGGGTAAAGTGCAGCGAACAAAAGGAGCGATGTTTTCATTTTGCTATGCTGTTGTTGATGATTCAGATGGGGCAGTAATGTGGAAGAGTGTAAATTATGTGTTGCTATAATTTATATTATCTTTCGGGGTACAGTACAATTCATTTTTTACACTAATTTTAATAAAAGCACTTTTAATTTAAATCAGCAGTAGATAGTCATCATCACGTAACATTTCTTATTGCATAATTTACAGTAGCAAGCCCCAGGAGACATTTTAATTAAATTAAAATTGTTGCATTGTTGCTTAGAAGCCCGGGCGGGATCAATTCCCGTCCAGAACTACCATTAGTTGCATTCATGACTTGTTTGTTGCTTGATACAAACAAAATAATAATTTAAAAAAACTGTCTAATGCCTGCATGTCGAGTATGTCCCTACGGTAGCAAGAAGAATAAGAAGAATAAGGAAAGGAATGAAGAAATAATGAAAATAAGGCGAAGAAGAACAAGAAGAAGAAGATGATGATGAAAATAAGAAGAACTTCTCTAGTATCAGAACGATACATAAACCACGGGACCATTGAACCCTTCATTTCTAAGACGAAGTTATAGATCTGGTGTTAATTGTTCTTACCATTCTCTCTCGATTGATCGATATTTTTTAGCATTTCGTGTAGCTTGGATCCAATTTTAAATTTCATAACTATAGTATAGGTTATTTGTAATACGAAAGGTTCATGTATAACTAAGAAGATAAACATATATTCCCATATATTTACGTAGTTTCAATGTTTAATTGCAGGGGAATTTAAAAGAGATCATACTGAATGATTGATTATCGAATTAACAAACTTACACTATTTGTATTTTTAATCCAAATTAGCTTATCAGCCTAAATTAGAGCACTGTTATTAGTGCTAAAGGAATGCCGCAGATTCTAATATTTTATTCAAGCGGAACATTTTTACATTAAATAATTTATTATTTATGAATTGTCCATCATTATGACTGAATAGGATAAATATTTTATCATGAATCGTGTACAGTTTATGAGCATTTTTTTTATTTTCAAAATAATACAATCGAATGTTCTTATTTACTAATTATCCTATTAAAGATTTTAATTCATGTTTATCTAATACCTGGAGTAACTGTTTGTTTTCTATTAGTTCTACATAATTCACGAATAGACTCATAAGCTTCGAACGTTTTGTTGCATTGAAGTTCTTTTGCTCCGGTCTTAACATTTCATTGAATGCAGGAGTCCTTACGTTTGTAATGTAACTATTTCTGTAAAACGGTAAATAGTAAATAGCCTGTATTTTTCAATTAGTTTGCACGTTTCAAGTTTATGTTCATAAGTATCTATTTTTTCACAAAAAGTGCAGTTTGGATCAGTTATTGCTTTAAGAGGTTATAAGCAATCGAGAGTGCGCAAGCAATAGAGAACGGAAAGGTCACTCAGACGTAAACCAAAGCGGGACTCTGATACATTCGGGTGATAAGTTGTATAGTTAAATTTAATCTTTAGCATAGAAACAAACATTAATATAAGTTGGGATTAGAAACAACAAAACATACCATATTGAATTCTTACAACTCTCACATGCAAAAACTGAACGGACTCCAAAAACTGACTAACTATAATAGATTAGGCGTTGAAAAGCAAAACTGCTATAACTCACAGACCCCACTATGAGTAATATAAACATACAAATAAAATAAACTTTAAGAAGAAGAAGAAGAAGAAGAAGAAAAAGAAGGTACATTCGGGTTGTGGGAAAATTTTCTGATAAATTTATTAGGAAATGTTTCGATTCTTTTTCCAATCGCCTAGATCAACTCTCTTACACTCTTATTATTACACTCTAACTCTTTTAAGACTAATCTAGTAGGTTCAATTCTCATTCGAAATGTCCCCCGTAGCAAGGCTTTATTTTCTGTAACATGTAGCCTGAATAGGATTTATATATAACGTCTGGTTTATATTTATATTCAATTCTTTTTTAAGCATACAAATAGCTTTAATTCCTAAAAGAACGCTACTCAAGACTTGTCTCAGCATGCTAGCTATTATCTAACGTGTTTTCCATTCCCCTTTTTGATTGATTATCGTTAATTTACGAGCTTGGAGCATGCTATAACTTGTGAAAAGCGAGAAGAATATAGCTTCCATTTTACTTTCGTTTGACTGCAATTTCGTATACGAAGGCATAAATAAAAATCAGTTGTCGTAACGTTTATTTGGAAAAAACAACCCAAAATCACAAAATTTCCCCAAACTGCATATTGCCTTGAACTGAACAGCTTCAAAATGGGACTGCAAATTTCACGCATCCATACCACTCCACATTCAGCAGAAGGTCAACCATGCTGCTGAAGCGGGATGCTAAATGCAAAGCAAAGTGTCGTTCGTATGAAAAAGACAAAAATCGATTCCGTGATGCCCGTGTGGAATGTATGCTTCCTGCGTACCTAATCCTCACCCTGCCCTGCGGTGACGACTGGGCTAAGCTCCCCGGCCCGGTCATCGCGGTAAGGTGCACGAGCATCGAAGAGGTCGCAACGCAACGAAAAAAAGCGAAACGTTCAAGCAAACAAAACACACACACACACTCTTGCCAAATATGTACTAAATGACGAAAATTAAACAAATCCTCCAGTTCGTCGTGGGGGCCAACCACCGCGCCACACCGGTGTGCAGGGAGATGGCCAGTGCAAACACAATCAGATGATCTAGTAGCTCGTATAAAAGCCTATCGGGCGGTGGCTCTAATCGTCAGTGTCAGCTCGCAATCTAAAACATTAACTCTCTTAGAGCCATCAGTGCAGTCGCCCAGTGGCCAGTTTACTCGCATTCGACCAGTGTTTCGGTGAAGTAGTTCAAGTGCATCAAAATGAACGCCCTGCTCGCTCTGGTGGTTCTGATGGCGGCGACCGTCTACGCCGCTCCGGTCGACAGTGATGCCCAGGCACAGATCGTCAGCCAGACGTCGGACGTGCAACCGGATGGTTCCTTCAACTATGCGTAAATGTCAACCGCCGTGAAGGGTGGCCGTAGCACACACACACACCCTTCTGTTTGAGCTGCTCATCCTATATCAAATGTTCCTTTCCCCCTCTCTCTCTCTATCTAACTCTCAGATTTGAATCAGCAAATGGAATCAAGGTTGAAGATCAGGGATCGATCAAGTCAATCAAGGTGCCGAAGCTGGATGAAACTGGCCGCCAGATCGGGGAGGAAGATGTGCAGGTTTCGGTACAGACGGGCTCCTTCCAGTATACCGCACCCGACGGTCAGGTCTACACGCTAAGGTGAGAAGCGTTACATAAACCAACGGCCCGTCACAAACCGCTCAACCGTACACGATCGTGCTAATTCCGTATTTTTGTCCCCGTGCTTGCAGATACATCGCGGACGAGAATGGATTCCAGCCGCAGGCCGACCACCTCCCGGTCGCTCCCAGCGCCTAAGCGGGAATAGAGATGGGCCCTTTTTCTGAGGACAATACTCAACATAACTATCTGCATGTACATACACTTACCCTTTCCTAATGGAAACATTGTGTCTAAAAACAAAAAAGAAATACGAAATGGTGTTACACAAAACAAAAACAACTTTAATGAAACGAATCCACACTGTCTTACTTCATCCTTTGCGGCCCTCACTGCCAAAATCTCTTCCGGTCCGAAATGTATGGGGGCACAATTCTATCGCGATCGTGATTATCTAATTGCACATGCATCATCATAAGTGCTGGTACAAAATTGCTGACCACGTCTCTCCGCGTATACAATGCCACTCGCTGGGAAGGGAGGGGGGAGGTGTGTCTATTCTCCACACATGTCTACTTCATTGTACTGTGTCCACTTCCCATGCAGCAGAGGAAGCGTTGAACGAAAGCACAAACACAAAAAATGATCTAACGCCATAATGATAACCAAGGCACAATACACAGTCTCGAGCCTTTTCCTTCAAGCGACCTCGTCTGTTTTCGATAATCGTTTCTCCCGCTCCAACCGGCCACCAATATTATGCAACCACGATCCACGATCACTTCCGAATGTGTGGGAGATGTATGTATGTGTGTGTGTGTGAGAGAGGTGAATCCTACCATTACAACGATCCGAGCAAGTCAACGATCGGTTGATTCGATCGGCCAGTTGAATGTACCGCTCCATTACCGGTTTCGCCTGGGCCTGGGCCCTGACTGTCGGGGAAAAGGCTTTCAAGTTCAATTTTTACACCACACCGCGACCAGAGTGGAACCGCACCAGATGCCATCAAAACAATAGCGCGAAGGAAACATTTAGCTACAACTTTCCCAATTTACATCTTCCCGTTTGCAGCGTGTGTCGGAGTATAATGCAGCCAAAGATATGGAGCTGGCGTTCAAAAAGTAATGGTTCCTGTTCCTGGGAAGTCTCTCACTCCCTGCGCTATCGATCGATTTTAGTGGTGCGTTTTAGAAGCACGGGGTTTCACTTTTTCCTGCCATCCAGCACCGTCGCTGCTGGGTCGTCAAAACAAGCCCGCCCAAAGCAGTGCCGGAGAGCGAACGGAAAACAAGAGTGCTCGATGCACGATCAGGCGACGAACCTTCCCCGCCACGATTTGTGTTCCGATTTGTGCATGAAAATGTTACACCGTTCGGGCTCGAGATGGAGCATACAGCGACACAACTACACACAACTACAGCCTAATAGCTCCTTTCGCTTTCCTGCGGGCCTGCGGACCGGGTTGGCCTGGATGAACTTTACCACTACGCGCATCAGCCAGCGCGGGCCATATTGAGGGCGTGACGAAGTTTGAACCATTTCCACAAGCATAACAGCACCGACGCCAGAAGGTGCTGCTTTTCACTCTCTATTTTTCTAGCTCACTCACTCGCTCGATCGCTCTCGATCGTCCACTCGCTCTCGTTCCCTCTAGAAACATCATCAATTGTGCAATCTCGACCCAAAGGAAACGGATTGCATCACCGAGGGGATTGCCTTTCATCTGTGGACAATCAGATGCGTGTGTCATATGCTAACGGACACACGCCCTGGGGGAAAATTGATGAGATTGGGTCGATTATTAATTAATTGTCACCCGTATTGCCGATCGGCTGGAGCAAATCCAAATTTGGGTGACATCGTTTTGCAAAAAAATGATGCAAGATATAAGCGAATGGAAGGATGCTGTTAATTTTACAATGAACCTTATTAATTCATTTATTGAATCTTCGACGCGAAGTCAAAGGCATTTCTTGAGAGACAAAAAAACCCGAGTCCCATTATTGCACCACACACATATGCATTTCCGCAGCTGCATTGCATTGCAATTGAAATTGGGCAACACGAAACACAGACCGATCTCACACGCGGCTCAACCTACATTCTTACCAAGGGCACCTAACCTTTCCAACTCTGTCGGTCTGTCCCTGGCTCTCGCGATGGTATGGCGGCAAACCCAAACAACAACAACAACAACAACAACAAAATAACGGCTCCCAAAACCCAAAACCTACTGCAAAGAACGGAAGAACGGTATCGGATCGATGGCTGTTAACCCTGTTTTTCTTGCTACCTTTTGCACACAGGGTTTGCTCGTTTGTGCTCTGCCGATCTGTTCGAAACCATCGGCGCATGACCCTGCCACACTGCACCGTTGCACTTGCACCGTGTACGGATGGTGCAATGACACAGGTGGGTGTTGTTGTGTTTTTTTGCATCATTTAAGAGAAGAGTTACACGCCGAACTATGAAGAAGGGAGAGAGCATTAGCAGAGGCAGCATCATCGCAGCACGATGCCAAGCGGAGATTGCTAGGGGTTTGGGATGCTTTCGGGTCGAAAGATGCAACACCGAAACAATTCATTCACCGCGGTAGTGGTGGAAAGAGGAAGAGCATGGGGAAAGGCATGGAAACTGTTGCCTTCCCGCCCCACCCTGCCAAAAAGTGCCACATCCGTCCGTCCGCGGTGCGGATCGGAGCCTCCGACAGAGAGGGAAACGCGACCGACCGACCGAGTGCGATCGTTCGGTATATAAAGACCTATCACTAGGGCAGATCGTATGCAGTGGATGTTTCACTTTCTTTCTTCAAACAACAAGTGGCGTTCCGGTTTGGTTTGTGGTGTGGTGCTTTCGGGCTTTGGCGATTTTGTGATTTTTCCCCCGTTACCGACGGTGGTTGAGAAACAAATCCCTGTGCAGAGCGCAGGATTGTGTGTTGTGAAAAAACTAAATCAGTGAAGAAAGCATAGTTTGGGCAAAATGAAGCTTTTGGTGAGTGTTTTGAAAATTGAACGATGGAAAAGTGAATATTGCTTTGTGATTGCTGTTGTTTTGGTGTATTGATATAAATAAAATTGGAGCTTTATGAAGTGAAACAAAGTTAAAATTATCAACTAGACAAAGCAACTCCATTTGCTTTGAGACAATCCTTTACACCGATGTACGGATGGATGCAAATTAATTAAAAACTTTCCTACCCACAGATTGTACTCGCACTGGTTGCATCCGCTTACGCTTATCCGCAGCATGAACATCATGAACGTCACGAGCATCACGAAACAACCACGTACATTCCGATCCTAAAGTATGACAAACAACAGGGAGAAGATGGCAGTTATAGAACTATGTAAGTGAATGCGATACGTAATCACCGTTTCCTTCGAAACGTTGTCTCTGATATATCTATCTCTAAGCTAATTGTACTAAAATAATTGCTTAATTGCTCCTCTGTTGCATCCCACCAGCTACCAGACGGGCAATAACATCGTTCACGAAGAGTCCGGCTACCTGAAGGACGCTTCGGAAGACCATCCGAATGGAATCTTGGTCCAACAGGGCGCCTACTCGTACGAAGCCCCCAACGGTGACGTCATCCAGGTGCAGTATACGGCCGACGAGAATGGGTTCCGAGTGCAGAGCGACAGCCTGCCGACGCCACCCCCTGTGCCGCCAGCAATCCAGGAAGGTCTGAAGGAGATCTACGAGGGCATCAAGCGCCGGGAGCAGGAAGCGAAGAACAATCCCAAGTACGCGGAGGACGAAGCCAGACGGGCTCAGCTAGACTACAACGGACAGTACTACAACCAGTAGAGCCGGTGTGGTGTACCCTCTTGTACGGTGACCAACCGCCAGGTGGCTTCGTTCAATGAAGAACTCCTTCGTCTAGCTTCGTTCGTAGCGTGCACGAGCTGTTAACAAAGCGTTCTAGCGCTGTTCAGTAGATTTCCTCTCGACGCATATTTATAATATTTAAGCCTCTCAAAGCGATGGCTACGCGAAGCGCGCATTGCTACCACCCAATGCAACACGTCACGATATTCATGACAAACTTCAAAGCTGCCTTCAGCCAAGAATAGAGATCACGTTTACGACAACAACTAAACAAAAAGCAGTAAAGAAAGCGCAACCAACATAGACTGTGATTAACCTAGCTACTTCAAACGGAAATGTTATTGAGCTGTTTGGTTTGTTTTAAATAAAAGTTTACAAAAAGTAAGCAATTGGTTTCTGATTTACGGCGTTGCATATACGCATTTAAAATTGCTCCGGTCCAAAGCAAGCCACAAATTGGTTGTTGATTGTTGTTGATGCCAATTGCATAACTTCTGGCGCAATTGCCTGTCATCTGTTTCTGAGATATGCCGTGAGGGCTATTTGAAAGAAGTATCGTTACTAGAATTTGTTAAACACTGATTTTATTTGGACTTATTTCCCTTGCTTATTGCTTAGGAGTTTGGAACTTGTAGCCAAATATCCAAAGATATTTAGGCAGCCAATCTTGGCTCGCTGAAGATCGCTATTTGAATAGGTCTTTTGCAGTAGTTAAACAGCTTAAAAGTACCAGAAGGTGCTTTTAAATAGCCCTTAAGCAGCATCCCTGTGCTGCATCGATAGGAAGGATTTTTCTTTTTTTTTTCATTTTTGCAAGCTTTTTTTCGTCGTTGCCAATACGTTCGATAAGTTTGATCAACCAGATCAACCCAATTGAATAAAATTTTTGTCTGCTTCCAGCGTGTAGGAATTAGTGGTAGTGAGACCGTAGTAGTATGGGGGACTTGAGGCTGCTATGAGCAGTTTTAAAGGACTTTTTTTTAATTTATCTTGATTTGTTTTACATTTAACTAATTTACAATTCCAATTTCACTTTCACTATTTAATAATTTTAGATATGTCTCAATGCGAGTATTTCAATTTGAGAACTGAAGGAATTTCAATATTATGTACTATTTATGATACAAGTTTAAAAGGTAAGAAGCTGTCCTGTGATACAATCTTAAAATCGGCCGACTTATCAACATCGTATGCCGTATGCCTTATATGAACCGTCCTTATCTACATTATCCAGCTGCGTGGCACTTTATAAGCCTCGAAAGCCTGTACACGCCGGCATGGCTGTAAAACCAGGAAAAAGAAGAAGTTTTAATCGATATTCGAAATAATTGATTACTAAAACTAGTGAAAATTTTGTCTTGTAGATAAACGGTTTTGCCTCTTATACGTGGATTTGGAGATACACTGTTTTCTAAATTTGACAATAATTTGAAAAATTTTACTAACTTGTCACATGAATTGTAAAATGCCAAATAATTTCCCCTTTGATCAAATATTTAAAAAAAAAACTATTTCAAAAGATTTAAAACATTTATATTCAGTCAGAATCATTTCAAAGAATAAATTAATAATTTTGGCTGGAAATCGCGAGATTCGATTTACGCGGAAATTCGAGATACGCAGTATTGTACGACCGTTTTCGGTCTTCATTTACCGTATATCTCGGGGGCTACATGTAATATCTAGTTTCAAATATTACAAGCCATTGATGTATAACTATGCATAGCTAGGTAAAAAAATGTATAATTTAAGCATCTGCGATTAATATTTTTAAATCAATTAACTAAAAACATTAACAAATTAATGTCTTACCTTTTTAATATAAGAATGTTTAAATTTTACTGAATTGACTCTTAAAGAGACAAAATCTAGCAAAATATCATTTAAAAAAAATTATTAAAAGCAAGATGGAATAAAAATATAAAATTGAAGTTGTTTTAACCAGCTCATCTTGCACCGTCACAATAAAATAATATTTAAAAACTAAATTATGATAAAATTACTGCGCCAAAAAGTTTTCTTACCACCATTTCGTAAAACCACGTGGTTCAACTGAACGCAAACGAACCCTCAAAAACCCTCGCTCGAAACGTCTAAAACAGTCACAACTACAGTAGAGCGTCGATTATCCGGGCAGCTCGGGACCGGACGGTTGCCGGTTAATCGATTTGCACGGATAATGGTCCAAGAAATGTCAAACGCATATAAAACATATGAAATTTACTAGTTTTATTATTAATTCACCTAGAATCAGTCGATTAATCGTTAGTAGAATATTATTTTAATATTTTAATATTATTTTAATCAATAACTGTAGGTTTAACAACTGTTCACGAACAAAAATGAAGTTCGAAAATACCCCTAGACACTACCGAGCTGCACAAGAAACTGGTTACCCAATTGATTATCGCTGCAAACTTTTGCCGTACGTATGAACAGCTGTCAGATTTATGCGCACGGTTAAGCCGCCCGCCGGTTAATCCGTCCCTGGATAATCGACGTTCTACTGTACTTACAAAAAGCATCGCCAGCGAGGAAAAATCGCATCGATTTGGAGCGTTGGCGAGCTCGCGAAAACCGCGAAATCGCAACCGCTTTTTGGCCTGCGGAATCCGTTTACAACACACAGTTCGTTGCTAGACATGTTTGCACCCGAAGCAGGCCGAACAGTGACAGCTTCCACCTCCTCCGCGGCTCATTTGTTGTGAACAGTCCCACCACCGCCGAGGTAAACAAGTACCATGCCGTTGTGAAATTCGTACCGTGTGCGCGCAATTAAAGTACACACGCGTGACGAACGTTGACGTCGGCCGTCACCGTTCTGCACCGCCGTTAGCTGCGAGTGTTTTTTCTTCCCATTCTTACATAATATGCAAGAACTTGACCCACATACCTGCGCCACTGACCACTGTTCGCTATGTTGTTCCTGACGAAAGTGCCGAGCTCGTTCTGCGTTCTGCTAAAACGCAGCTGCTCGTGCCCCGTAATACATGGCGTACGGCCGTACAGTCCCAACGCTCCCGCCACCGCCACCGCCAGCAGCGGATCGCCCGTGTCCGCCGTGGGGAAGACGCCCGTCGAGCTGCTGAAGGAGAAGCTTAACCACGGTGAGATACAGCCCGATCCGCACCAGGTTCGCGTCACCGAAGCCCTGCAGGTAGTGTATGATAGTATTAAAACCTACAGCCCACCTAAACCGAGCACTGGCATTGGGAAATGGTTCAGCTTCGGCAGGGCGGAGAAGGCGGTGGCCGCACCCAAGGGACTGTACATCTACGGCAGCGTCGGCGGTGGCAAAACGATGCTCATGGACATGTTCTACGACTGCTGTGCGGTAAGTGTGCGACCGTGTCCTTTGCACACGGCATGCGTGTGCGTGTGTTTTGTGCAAGCGTGAGAGTTGGGTAGGGGATAACCTCGCCACCTGTGTTCGGTTTGCTTCTAGATTGATCGAAAGCGACGTGTGCACTTCAACTCCTTCATGACCGACGTGCACGCCAAAATTCACGACATCAAGTCGAAACATGTGCGGGATGCGAGCAACAGCAAGCCACAACCGTTCGACCCAATTAAGCCTGTTGCCGAGCTGATTACCCAGGATTCGTGGATGATTTGCTTCGATGAATTTCAGGTATGTCGCAGGTGCCGTAGACGACGGCGGTTGACCTATCGGGTTAGCTGAGTCAGCTGAGCGACCGTGTGAATAATCGCTGCCTTATCGCACGCTGTGCCGTTATGCTTCCCAGCCGTACTAATCACACTTGCATTCCTTCGCCTGCTTCTCCCTCTTCCCTCCTCGAAGGTTACCGACATAGCGGACGCGATGATCTTGAAACGGCTGTTCACTTATCTCTTCAATAACGGCGTGATAGTGGTGGCCACCAGCAACCGTGCCCCCGACGATCTGTACAAAAATGGGCTGCAGCGTAGCAACTTTGTGCCGTTCATCGGAGTGCTGAAGAATCACTGCAACATCGTAACGCTCGACAGTGGCGTTGATTATCGCACGGCGGCGCTAAAGGGGGAAAGTAAACATTACTTTGAGTACGTTATACAAACACCGTATGCATGCGAATCGATCGTAAGCGATTGTTTGCTTTTGTTTTGCAGCAAATCCCAAGGCGCAAGCGATGCGAACGCTTCGATGGACAAACTGTTCAAGGTGCTCTGTTCGCAGGAGAACGATATGATACGCCCGAAAACGTTTACCCATTTTGGAAGGAATATAACGTTCGCCAAAACCTGTGGCCAGGTGCTTGACAGTACATTTGATGAACTCTGTGATAAGGTAGCTATCGAATGAATGATTGTTTTTTTTCCTATTTGGATCAAACTGATTTGCATTTCTAATGCCGCTTTTAGCCACTCGGTGCAAGCGATTTCCTACAGATAGCACAATTCTTTCACACGGTACTGATACGCGATATCCCGCAATTGAACCTGAAGCTAAAATCCCAAACGAGACGATTCATCACGTTGATCGACACGCTTTACGATAGTCGCGTAAGGGTAAGTATAAATATCGCTACCACCAAGCATTAGTGACCGTAATTACGGACCAGGTACATGTAAATAATCCACACTCCTTCCCGCATTGCCAGCTGGTCGTATCGGCGGACGTACCGTACAAGTATCTGTTTTCAAACGATGCTCCGGACGATATGCACACCTCGGACGAGCATCGTATGCTGATGGACGATCTCAAAATTACCAAGGATTCGACGGACGCCAGTTCGAACATTTTCACGGGTGAGGAAGAAGTATTCGCTTTCGAGCGGACAGTGTCGCGACTGGCCGAAATGCAGTCAGCCGAATACTGGACGCTATGGGAGAAGCACCGCTAGGTAGAACGATATTCAAATTTCGCGCCAGCATTGGGCCAGCAGTGTATAACGATGGGTACTTAAAATTTTGTGTGTAAATAATTGACGACCAGAAGGGGTTTTGTAGGCAAATTTTAAATCAATCTTAAGGCTGGAAATAGACGAACCGAGATCGTCGCGGTACCGCGAAATTCGCGCCTTGTTTATAACAGTTGTATAACAGTAGAGCTGTCAAATCTTCCGCGCCTCCAATCGCGCCTGCTGTTTCGCAGAGATACCCAACTTCGGTATTGCTGAGATTTTCGCGGTAGCGCGAACCGATTATTTTTACTTTTTCTTTCGGATTTGTGTGAAAACTCGTGTCGAGAA
>SIXB01003301.1:0-22935 GCA_007018985.1 Anopheles bwambae
ATTTTTTGGTTCCATAACCTTTGTTTTCATACGTATATTACGCCAAAAGTCTGATAGACGAATACTTTTTGCGCACCAATCAAATGACTTTGTTTAGTTTTTTAAATAATTTAGTTGTTATTGCACTATTTTAATGCTTATTTTTAGCAGTACGTGTGTATTGATAGTCCCTTTATCATACCCCATAATGCCTTTTGCGGCCATAATTCGCTTTTTTCTGCAAAATATTCAGCTAGACTAATACTTTTTGGACTGACTGTATACGGACCAAATGATTGCTTCAACCCCAAAAAAATTACAACATGCTTAAACAATCAAATAAACAGCTCAACATATTTGCATGCCATTTGATATTGCACATTGACAACATAGTAACCAGGCTATTCTTGCAATCGCGATGTCACGACTTCGAGTTAAATATTCAACCGATAATTCAATGAAATTAAATTAGAATTAATCATTTCGTTTGATTATGCACAAACAATATTCCTTATTTTTCTAATGGCTAACATTCTAATTTTGTAAGCGTATTTGATAGCAATCCTCTGGCTAGAGTTGGTCTGGCTGTTTGTCACCTTCTGCGATGTCGACTGTCCGTCTCGATGGATTTTCAGACTTCACAAACAACACGCATAGGGAAATGTAGGTAAAGACGGGCACGTCAAGAAAATTTTAAAAAATCTAGGGATGTTTAAACACCGACTATGAAAATGCGCTTTCATTATCATACACTCATGTTTCATCAGAAAATATGTTGAAACTTTTAAGTTTCTATCGATTTTTATGCTTTTTTCATAAAATAAAAACAATGTTTTTTTCATTGTAAATAGAAAATGTTAAAAAACGTTGTAAATTTAAGAGGTTTATAGTATTTTAACGGTCTGGTATGTGCATAAACCAATTATTGGCAAATTGCAAAGACTGAAGTGAATTTAGGAATTGTAAGCACCGCTTCTATCATAAATGCAGAATCTAAAGTATTATTGAAATATCGCGCACTAACCGCTGACGTTGTTCCAGCTAGGACCCCAGTATTTTTTGAGGGACTTGTTAATAGTTTAAGCCATTTTCCACCATGTCAATATTCAACTTATTGATATTTGTAATCCCATAGAATCTCCCACCTCTTCTTGAATGATATCATATCAATGCATCTTCTTTTTATTGCTTACAGTTCTCCAAATCGCTACAAGATATTGGATTTCGTGAAGCGCCTCATCAGCGTCGAGCGAGTAGTAGCATAACGAATGACTGTTATTTTGCTCAAATAAAAATTTAAAAATGTTGTCAAACGTGTTGCTTTACTTAGAATTTGGATGCTGCATTGTTGAATTTTTCGAATATTACCTTTTTCATGCATTTATGAGAAGTGTCCATCTTACTCGCAGTATCCGTCTTTTCCTACCTTCCTCTATTTCAAAATAAAATCGAGCCTCACTTCTTAACCCGACTCGAACTCGAATGATTTTTTTTGTTATTTTTGTTGCTTTTTTGGGGTACTACACGTAAACTAGCTGATAATTTTTCAGAATTTTACATTGTTTAAAGTAGGAAAGTTTTTATTTTTTCAATTTTGTTTTTAGTTTTAAGCCAAAATTATTTTTTTAAATTTATTTAATTCATTGAACATAGTCGATTTTAGCTTTTTTTTATCCAAGGTTAATAAACAAAGCCAAAACAATTGTAAAATAAACTTTTTACATGTGAATACCTTCTTCGATTTATTTTTTTGCACAATAAGTACGTTAAATAAAAATGTGTTTAATAAAATAATTGTAAAGGAAATTATAAGATTTAGCCTTTAATGAAGCTTTTTTAATTTACATGCCAGCATTCATTTGAAATCATCTTTCAAATCATACATTATTACATTTTCATGCATTTTCAATCATCACTCGCTGCAGCTCTGACACAAACGCACCTTTTTTGCTTGTCGGGAGGGGGTATTAAAGTTGTCGCACTCAATTACACTGACACGTGAGTGTAATTAGCGTACAGGAAACTGAAATAATGACCACAACGACATTCCTATGGCTTTTCAAAGTAAGCACAATGATGCTGTTGGCAGCAAAAGCATTCCAGGATAGAAGTCAATGCGCCAGCGTGTCAAATGAGTAAATGGGGCAGTGTGGTCACGGGGAACCCTCGCTCTGATTTTGTTTCTAAATTAGCATTACACATTATTCATAGCTCTGTTTCATAGGGGGAAAAACACTTACCGCTCGCAATCCACTGTGTGGTTGGTACTCGCAAACTATTACTACTGCGCACAGTTTTGTCAACATTTGCTCCACACACATTCGGATCTTCGCTTGCTTGTGGACACCGTCCTCCTTCGCATAACTACTGTTCAGTGAAATCATGAAAATGGCATGCAAATGGTAAAAGGTCAATGTCGAATCGGGTGTTCATCGGAATGCAGGAACTATCGTGCAAACGAGATGAGTTTCACCGCCGAACCGCCCCAATGGGAGAATAGCTGGAAACGGAAACAGTGCTGTGCCGTTAGTTGCTGTTGTTTGTGTGTGTGAGTGTGTATTTTGACTTTTTTTTTATTCAAAAACCAATATTCTCTCCCCGCCGCCGTGCGGATGTATTACACAGTACAACACAGTTTGTTTTCCATTTTAATGTTTTGTTTTAGTCCTTTTGTTTGCCTCTCTGTCGGTAACTTGCTCGTTGCTCGGTACATGTTACGCTTTGTCACGCTTTGCCACACAGAGTAGTGTTGCTGTTGTTAGTACAATTACATGAAAACATGGTGCGCTCGAGTAGGAATGGAGATACTGGGGGTATTGTGTTTGACGCAACGCAAATATGCCCTCTTAGGAACAAGCACGTAATACGAAAGTTTTCCGCAAAGGAGTCA
Organism: Anopheles bwambae; assembly: GCA_007018985.1. Taxonomy (NCBI): domain Eukaryota; kingdom Metazoa; phylum Arthropoda; class Insecta; order Diptera; family Culicidae; genus Anopheles; species Anopheles bwambae. The sequence continues at coordinate 2,870 of SIXB01003301.1, forward strand.
CAAGCCTGTTGAAGCTCAACACTTCAAGTCGGTTGCTGTAGCAGTTCAGTTTAAGGATTAGTTATGGAGCAAGAGGGTTTTCCATTGTAAGGAGCTTTACGCTTTGCATTGGATTAGAAGTCGGGTCGGGTGATAAATAGACGTCTAATACAATTATATGTAGGGTTGTTTTTATTTTGGGAGGTGGGGGAGCGGCGTGTACACGTTTTAGGACGATTTCGGGGGTTTTCTGATATGATGGAATGAGACGAAACCAATGACACACGTTGCTCCCCGCCCAAGCAGGGTTGTTTGAGTGTTGTAATTGATTATTTAATTACAGTACCACCATTTACTTCTAGCAAGGATCTATGAGCATTCAAACAAATCCTTTGAGGTTGGGATTCAATTTCTGTTTTGTGTGTTAATTTGTTGAGGTGAATTTGCAATCTTATTTAGTTGTGTTTGTCTACATGGAAGCTACGTTCAGTGTGCGGCAGAAGGTACAATTGATAGTTCTTTATGTATCGTTATCCATTTTATGTGTGTTCTCTATGTTTGTTTGTCTCTATTGATGAACAGGGAATAATTTAGTGCTGGTTCACAAAAATAGCTGCATCCTAAGTGTGGTTGGTACACGTAATTCTATGATCCAGTTCCGTATTTGATACAGACACCGATCGCAGTTTGTTCTTCTTTTCTATGATCATATCATACCATTAGTTTTGTGTGTATATATATATATATATGTATATTTATAATATGTACCAATATACGTATAAATAGTGCCATTTTGTATAATCATACGAATGCGTACACATGTACGTTACTACAGTAGAATATAATATGGGACACGCACACACTCACACAATTCGTTTACACGTTAATTTTGTTTTTTTTTTTTTTTTTTTTGTTGTTGTCCTCCTACATCTCATTACATCAGTCGCCAAACTCTTGTACATGCTAGTCCAATTTCCTCGCTTTTATGTGGTTTCCATCTTGCAAGTGGTTTTCTGTACGGTATATAAAACATTTATAGTTTACTGTGTGTTGAAGCGTTTGTATTATTTTTTTGGTTTTTTAGTTAGTTAGTTTGTTATTTTTTTTTGTTCTCCCTAACCCTTTCCAGCTTAGACATTTGTTTTAAAATATTTTATATAAATATATGTTCATACACTCACAATACTCGGTTTCGTTTGTTTATTTAAGCTTTGCTGTTCTGCCACGTTTAAGCTCCATTTTCGTTAGATGGGTCTTGGGTTTTTCCCCTCTTTATTTGTACCGCATTCATAGGCAAAGCGATTTCGTTTTCTCTTGCGTGTATTTAACATTGTTCCATTCATTAATATGAGGCCTTTCATAAACGTTTCTGTTCTGAACTTGAGCTGAATAAATATATACAATCTCTATGTGTCTTTTGCTTTCTTAGTAGCATTTTCGTTTATTTTATGTTTTTTCTTTGATTTCAATAAAGTCATACTTTTCATCAGTCTACATTTTACAACGGTGTTTGTGCAAGTACTTAAGGTAACTTTTTGTATGGTTGTATGAAATCAGTAAAACTGTTCTCAATAAAACAATACTCCATATAATCTAGAAAAATCTACTTCATACAGTTTGATTATAAAAACATTATTTTTTCAACAATTACTGAAATATGTATCAATGTTTGAAACCGTGACATTAACATTTGATAACGTATCTTTAAAAAAACACAACAACTCTAATCACACCTTGCATGATTTTTTCGAGCAATGAATTGTGTTGGCTTTTACTTTCTGTGTATAGTTTTGAATGATTTTGAGATACCATTAATTGAAGAAACATTTATTAACATTACCAAAACATCATTGACAACATCCCCTTATGCAAAATACAATTTTCTTTTGTCTGTTTTAATCAAAGCCTTATTCCATCCCAGGGACTGTGTCATTTTCTTATGATTTTGTTTCTTAAATATAGAACATAATATTTAGAATTGGTTAAAAAATAAAAAAAATGAATGCATAGAAATCAATAGCGAAAATCAATTAAAAAACAGTTTTTAAGTATAAGACCATCAACGAAAATAACAAAGAAATGAATGAAACATTTGCGCAACAGCAAACATACTTTGGGTATTATCTTTTGCAATTTTCTAACTAGCTCCCTTATATGTCCTGTTTACCGAAATACTGAAACAATTTTTTTGTGCAAAATTATACGGAATTCGCCCTCCGACAAGAGCTTTGAAACGTGATCTGCTATCTTTGGCTGGAAAGATTCATATCGAAAGCAATCTTTAACTCATTGCGACATGGAATACCATTTTGCATACTCAAAAAACCAACGAATTCGTGAAACATTACAGGTCCACATCCAGATGCTGGCATAATTCGTCCTCTCTTTCATTTCTACTCTTCATACAGCTGCCATAGCGCGTCTGCTGTTCGCTTCAGTGATGCAAACCCACATTGACAAAAATGATACCTTTTGTTACACAAATTGCATACATTTAGGCGCAATGTTAATAAGATAGGCAAAATATCAGCTCGCATCAAAACAGCTGTATGCTATATGTATGAAATATGTAATACGCATAACAAAAGTATCTTGATAATGCCTTACCATTTGCGCGGCCCCGTTCTGTCAGTTGGAGCCCTCCTCTTTTTGTTCGCTTCACAGGTTAGTTACATCTCTTTGGTTTTATGGGGGATGGTAAGGTTTACGTTGCCATTCTTGCCGCGTGTTATATCCTTTCGTTGCACTATTCTTTTTATCTCGCCAAATCCTTTCTTTACTGCTCCCAAAAGGATCGTTTATCGTTTTTCCACCCTTTCCCTTTTCTCCTTCGTTTACAGCTTTTAGTCAGTGTGGGTTTGAGTGTGCGTGTGAAGCACACGTATGTGTTCCGCGTGTGCGTCTTATCGCAGAACGTGCCACATAGCGATGGGTTTACGATTGTTCTGCATCAGATCCTGCCAGTGCTGCGTACCGCTGCCACCTTCGCGTAAACCCACCCCACAGCCCAGATCCTGCCCTTCGGCCTCGTTCGACGTTACGAACAGCTCCACACCGGCATCCTGCAGCTGGGACGAGGGCAACTCGAACGTGAACGCCTCGTTCCATATCGGATTGGTTGGGTCGAGCGCTCGGATCGCGCTGGTTTTACGTTTTTTCGTGCGCTTGTCGTTTACCAGCAGATATAGCTATACAGGGCACGTGGTGAAGAGACCGAACAGTTTACGATCTTTGTTGTGGGCTATGAAACTTTCCAAAAAGCGCACACTTACCTTAACGAATGGTTCATGGGAGATGGATAGGTTCTTTGCCTTCATCACGACCACCGTGAGCCGCTCGGCCTGGGGAAGGTAGCTGAGGGAGATCAGCAGCTCGGCCGTCGTTTCGGAAGGTTTGCGAACGGCGATCAAATCACCCCACAGCTCGCAGCCGGAAAGGTCCAACGTGTTCAGCAGGAACCGAATCTCGCCTACGACCTCGTCGTGTGAAAACCGATCATAGTCCAACAGCTAGGCGGTCGAAGAATGTAAGTTGGAGGAGAAATCAATCCATTAAAATGTGAAAATAGGAAGCACTGCAAATTCCTATGAAAGTGGAATGAATTTTCTATAGCTATAATAACGATGATGCAGAGAGTGAAAGTCTGGGGACAAAAAATACATTTCAAATCCGTGTGTGCACCTTTGTCCTGGTCGAAATTGTGTGCTGCACCAACATATATTTTTAAACTGAATGAAATTGTTGTGAAAAAAAGGCCCCATTTGTATACTTCATTGGCTTCAAAGTCAAAGTGGCTTCAAATTACATCATTCAATGTAATAAAAACCATTGAACAGAATTTTGCGAAAGGATACCAATCAGTAATATTTGTTTACTGTAAATTTCACCCACTATCCCAATGCTGTTGTCCTACGAAATAAGAGTGTAGTTAAGCCGACTTCAAACAATAAACAATCCTCAGCGTGCACAAGTTTCCCTGTATCTTCCTTTCAAATATTTCATCGTTTGGAATTAATCCTTTTTTCTATTCTAAATTTTATTTAGATTCTGAAAAATCTAAATTTTAAATCTATTCTACAAAAAATGTACCAAATGTTGGGGGAAAAATCATAAAAAATGCTCATTTTGAAGAGACGGCTGTATGAAAACCATGAAAACATTAATAAATTGAATATTGTATACAAATTTAGATATTAAACTATAAAGTTGTTTGATAAGTATATTTAAGAAGATTCCTGATTTTAAATACTTTAAATGCCTCTGAGCAGATGGTAATCAAATCACATTTAATCTTACAAGTCCAGATGCCGTTCGATTCTCATAGGGACCGACATTCGTTCTTTATGGAAAAAAGATTGCCTTAGTATCGTCAATTTTGTTGTATTCTAAATAATGCAAAAAAAAACGTTTACATATTTTTTTCAATAATTCCAATAATTCCTTTGATTGATGGTATTTGTTATAGCACACGTAACAATCATACTTGCTTTTCAAATCCCATTTCTATGCTAAATTGTATTTTCCTTTTAAAAACCTATTTATTTAACAAAAACCTCACCATTTACCGGTGACACCCAACAATAATACGAATATAAATTGCATGAAATTCGCCGGTAGATGCCAACAATGAAGCAAAAGAGCTTTGCGAACATTCTACACCCATCTCAAACTGGGTACAATGGATCGACAGCACAACGTAAAGGTTTTTTTTCAGAACCACCATATATCCAAGGCTCAACAGATCAGCTTTTTATTATATGTTTGGAAGACCCAGGACTACCATACCACACTAAGCTGTCTAAGGTGTTGAGCATGCACAATGACAATTCCCACAAGATTTAAGCAGGTTCATAGATATCTTTGCAAAAGAGCACCATGATTGATGGGGTGAGGGAGCTTGGTTGAAGGTTACACATATTTTGAATGGATACGAAATTCCTGGCGAAACCTTCAACGTATGCGATTGAATGCGATGAGAAAGTTCTTGTGCCGTATAAATGGCGAAGAGCGATGGAAAGCAACCTTCCTTCACACGGATTCATTTAATGACAAGTGCTGTGGTTTTTTTTCTGTCTGACATTATCGCGAGATTCACTGCGTATTCCAAGGTTTACGTTTTTGCACAGAGAGTCACGGCAAGTGGTATTACACAAGCGTCTAACGAGATTTGCCAAGATAGTTTAAATTGCAGCAGCAAACATGCTTACGAACCTGCAGCACAAAGTTGCTCTTGACGAGATTGCGAGGTTTCAGCGGGAATGAAAGCTGCTGGTCAAAGTACGGATGCGTTTCGGTACGATGCACAGCCGTCTGTTGTGTTCGCTGCTCCTCATCCGGCTCAAGGTACATCTTTACGTAGGGATCGCGGAATCCGGTATCTCCAGCCGGCGTTAGATCTTGTGCTGTAAGGCGATGTGTGGAGATATGTAGTTAGAACACGCTTTCGCTTTGCCAAAACGGGTAGAGGAACATAATGTCACACGAGAGAGACTTGGAATAACCTCTTACCCTCAACCAAATGAACCAGCAGCTCTTCCTTGCTGCCATCGTACTTTAACCGCAGATGAAAGCGTCCAAGTACCGAGTGGATGTCGTTTGCCGCTAGAATCACCGGGACGCGTCGTCGGGGCGAACGGCTGCTATCGGAACGGATGGAACCGATGGGACTGTCCGGGACGTTCCCCTCGCCAGCCAGTGACACGACGCCCGAGAAGGTGCTGTTGCGTTTCTTGGGTGAGCTGAAATCGCGAGGACTACCACCACTGACGACGGATGCTAGACTGGCTTTGCTACCCCGTTCCGTACTGTCGGCAAGTACTGCAGCTGCACTGTGATTACTCGGACCACCAATAGGAAAGCGTCCCTCCAGGCTGAACGTACGCATCGGACTTGGTGATCGGGATTTCTTAAAAAAAGCATTGTAGAGTAGTACATAGATTGTTATAGCACACGATTTATTTAAATGTTTAAATAAATTGTATAATTTATTAAACAAAGAAATAAACATTTTATTTGGTTTGGTTCAATTTAATAATTCGTTATGGGTTCAATCCCCAAATAGACCGTGCTCCCATACGTAGCACTGACTATACCCACTAGTGGCAGGTCTTGACCGACAGTGGTTGTTGTGCCAAAGAAGAAGAAGAAGTTTTTTGTTTGAATATTTAGTTATTTAGTTATATTATTGTGTTTAATATTTTGTGTACTCGCGATACAGACTCACAGCTCTGACTATTAGTGGAGATAAATCAATCTACATGGTATTTGACCAGTAAAGCTACCTAAGTCAGTTTAGAATGCAATAGATACAGCATTTGTTGTTTGTTCTGATTTCATACACCTGCAAATTAAATTGCCATTTTACTGAAATTTTGTTGAACACTTCAATATCATTCAAACAATAAAAATATCATTCAAACAATAACGTAGTCTACAATAAAACAATTAAAATCACCCACTGCAGTGAAAATCATTCATTGGTAGTACATTCGCCTAGACACGCGATATTAAACTTGACTATTATTCGAGCTATACCTACTGATGTTTAGGGACTATATACACCGTGCAAATAGCAAACTGACTGTATCGATTAAATGAAAAACTACACGGACAATAAATTATTGTGAGATGCACGATTTAAGATATGAATTTTCGAGATCATTTAATGAATGTTCAATAGACTCAAGCTGAGAATTTCTTTTTTCAGCCTTAAACCATTAACTACAGTCTGTTCCCGAGTTACGCGGTTATCGACTCAAGCGGATTCGGAGATACGCGATTTTCTAAATTTCACAGAAATGTCAAATCAGTACAATTTGCTGCAAAAAATGTAAAATGCGGTCTAAATTGCATTTTTGCTATAAAAAATTAATCCGCCTAAAAACAAGAAATATCACAATTTTCTGCACGTGATAATGTGTATACAAGTACCAAATGTTATAAAAAATACCAAGTTATCAATTTTATTTTAGCTGAATAACGTGAAATTCGACTCAGGCGGATTCCTCGGGAACGCAAAAACCCCATAGCTTGGGAACAGACTTCATGCTCTTTTTGTATTGATAAATCAAACAGAAACTATTTAATACTGTCTTCAATTTTTGCATACATTTAGGCGTACACTTCACATGAACAATCGTAATCGCTATATTTCGTCAGTTTGTATCGTGTATTCATTTTAACTTTTTTTTTTGGTTTATGAGTAACTTTCATGGCAGCGTCACGTACTAAATTTGGTAATTGTAATATCATTGATTTTCCGGATTTTGTGATAAGTAGGGGAAGGTAGGTAAAGACGGACACTGCGGGTAACATGGATACTTCTCATGAATGCATGAAAAAGGTAATTTTCGAAAAATTGAAAAATGGAGCATCCAGACTTTAAATAAAGTAATAGATTTGAGAATAGTTTTGGCAGAATATATGTACAATTGGTTAAATTCACCAAACAAATTTTCAATCATGCGTACCTATTTGGATCTAATTGGACTACTGCGGATCTTAAGCTCTGTAACTTAAATTGTTTATATTAAGGAGAAAACTGGCGAAAGAACGAGTTTGAAACCAATCAAAACAATGTTTTCTGATGGTTTAAACATCCTGCGACTAAAGTGGGACTTATTGATTAATTTTATTTCTTATATGAATTGGCCATGAATAGATTTCATCAAATACCTAAAATCAGGCTATTCTGAAGATATAAACAATCCAACAACTAGAGAAAGCATAGAAATATGCGAGAAACGGCACACCAGTCAAAATAGCAGCCATCGCTCGACGCTGATGAGGCACTTCACGAAAACCAATATCTTGCCACGGCTTGGACAACACGCTGGAAAAAATGCTGGGTTAGTGGAATTTCCACGGAGTAATTTCCTAAAGGGAAGTTCTAGACTGTTCTGTTCTGAGATCTGTAAGCTGGAGCAACGTCAGCTGTTAATGCCCGATATTTTAATAATGCTTTAGATTCTGCATTTATGATATATTAGAAGCGGTGCTTACAATTCCTAAATTCACTTCAGTCTTTGCAATTGGCCAATAATTGGTTTATGTACATACCGGGACGTGGAAAGCAATGAGATATATTAAAATACTATAAACCTCTTCAATTTCCAACGTTTTCTAAAGGTGTTCATTTTACCCTTCATATAGTGTACATCTTTCCCATATCAGGTGTACGTCTTACCTGAACATTTCAGGACTGCACGAAAAAACATGCTTTTATTTTATGAAATTAAACCATAAAAATCGATAGAAACTTAAAAGTTTCAACACATTTTCTGGTGAAACATAAGTTTAAGATAATGTATGCACATTTTCATGGTCGGTGTTTTTATATATTCCTAGATTTTAACATTTTCCTTAAGGTGTCCGTGTTTACCTACCTTCCCCTAAATGTTTTATTTAATTTTTTATCTTTATAGTGACTTTGAGCCAGTTGGTCTCATTCGACTATTATGAAAGAGATAGAAATGTTGTGTAAAATATTAACACGCGCAAAACCATAACCTTTAAAGAGGATTTTAAATAAAATTCTTGTCATACCCTTGTTTACCCACGTTCTCGTACACCAAGAACTATGCAATAAACATGCATTACCATACATGAATTGTATTTTACAATAAGATGTTGACATATTGAGTGTATTACAATAGCTTTGCAAAAATTAACAAACAGTGAGTTATTTCCAACTACCTACCCTAAGGATTAGATTATCAGAAGTAGTCGAGCGAGTGTCACTGTTAGCGTGTGTCATGAATTTAGGCACACTTTCCCGGTAGCTCTGCGTGAGATGGAGAAAGTAAAAAAAATCGATCACACAAAGATACGTTTTTTATAAATCCTTTCCATCCGTAGCACATGTAACATAACGGAGATGATCAAATTGGCTCGAAGGAAACTTACCGAACTTCTCGAATGAACACTCTCCATGCTGTTGTTACGTGAGGCGGTCGAGGCCGCCGCATGGGCCGGTCGACAACCGGGTCCTGTACGTGTGTCACTCGTGCCGTATGATTTTTTCGTCGAACCCGTAGCGGACAGTGTCGGCTGAAGTGGGCTGGGCGTTACTTCGACTGCACCCGTGCCCAGCGTCTCCGAGCTAATTGAATGATGAACGACGCTGCTGGCTGGTTGAATCGGTACGGAACCGCTCGTCACGTTACAGTCCTGCAGATTGATCTTCCGGGCTGCCTTTTTCTCTTCCAGCCTGTCCAGCTCGGCCCATTCCTTACCCTTTCGGCGTACCACGTAGTACCGGTACATGACGATTGTGACAGCGACCAGCAAGGCCAAACCGGTACCGGCGGCTGCACCGAGCACAGCCGAGCTGACGAACACCATCGTGCCGGACGGTGGGAATTCTTACGATTAAAAACACTCGATGGAATGTCCCAAAGGGATACACTGGCTATCGGTATTGCGATGAGTGAAATACTTCTCTAATGGAAATGAAAAGAAAGATGAGTAAATGAATTAATGCGACGCGAACGATGAAGTTCAGTATGACATATTGCGGGTAGATGGTAGGCAGTGTGAATAGGAAGATGAAGAAAAAATGCCTTCCATCATCAGACACCCGGATGAACACCACCGTTATCAATATATGACAAAAATAGATGTCGGTGACTCTGCCGGTCTATATAGTACAGTCGTCAACTCGTACGACTTAACAACATGCCCGTCATGGGTTCAATCCCCAAATAGACCGTGCCGCCATACGTAGGACTGACTATCCTGCTATGGGGGGGAACCAATCAGTCACTGAAAGCCAAGCCCTCAAGTGGGTACAGGCAGGCCTTGACCGACAACGGTTGTTGAGCCATAGAAGAAGAAGATGTCGGTTACTAGGTTACTAAGAAGTGCATAAATAATTGTAGTGATAGAAGTGTAATATTACAAAAAAATATTTATGTTTTAGCATGCGATGTAAAACATCATCAGTTATAATTGTAAATAATTATTATAGGTCCTGTAGTACAGTCCTGTGATACAGTCGTTAACTCGCACGACTTAATACAACCACCAGTGCCATAAAGAGCACAACCATTATCACTACTGACCAAATTTTGAGGATTGGATCAATTCAAAAAGTGTAATCAACATTCAAGTGATTAAAGATGTTTTCCAGTTGTTGATTTGAGTCTCATGGACAGTCTTGTACAGTCCAATAAACTTGCTCTGTTTCAAAAGTTTTGTCTTTTTTGAGACAGTTTATGTTAATGATGCTTGTTAGTGGTTTCAAAGATTCACTCAAGTGAAAAAATTCAGTGTAAATTTGGCCATTTTCAAAAAAAAAATAATTAAGATTTAAATGCTTTCAAGTTTAGATTAACCACAGATTTAATCAATTAATCTTATCCATTATCCATGAGCTTAGAGTGTGTGACTTTGAACATATTTTCCCTATTATGAGTTTAATGAAACTGTTTCAGCCCAATACAGACATTTCTTGTTGTTATCATGCCGTCTGAATAGACCAGTGGTCATAAAAACTAAAATATGTCGACAAAGGTAGTACATTCGTCCGAGGAATCTAGCGGTGTGCTCTTTGGAGCGCACCCACGACTCCGATCCGACACCGGCTATTGTTAGTCCGATTCTAGCTCTGGAAAAATCGGAATCACTAGTACCGTCTGGAGTCGGGTTTATGTGGAGTTAGAGCCGGATGACTCGGGAGTATGAGCATGACTACACCAGAGCAGGAGCCCGACGACTCCGGACGAGTCACGTTGACTCTGACTCCGGATCACTCCGTCTCCGGACGACCTCGGATGACTCTAACTCTGAACAACTTCGGATGACTCCGACACTATGCACGATTCTGGATGACTTCAGATGACTTCGACTCCGGACGACTCTGGATGACTCTAATTCTTGACAACTTCGGATGACTCCGACTCCGTATGACTTCAGATGACTCCGACTTCGACTTCGGGCGATTCCGGGCGGCTCCGATTCTGAGCGGCTTCGATTCCAAATGACTCCTGATAATGCTGGGCGGACCAACCTTCCGTAGTCGGTTGCGAAATGTTTGGGCTCAGAATGTTATCGACTACGGATGTTTGCCTAATTTACCCATTGCTAGAATAATCATAGGTATATCCTTTTTAACAGATAAAGGATGATATTCTTCCTTTATAAAACATCATCGATGCGAAGAAATGTTATCTACCAAATGGCATTAAATATATAAGTCTAAGAACAAGCAACGCTATTTGCAAAAAAACCAAAAACGTTTCGAAAAAGTTACCATTACGTTAGTAAGCCACTGTTTAAGATTAATTGAAGAGTTTCACTTACTATTTTGCATGATTCTGTTACATAACTGTTGTTCAGTTCGTTAAATTTCAAAGCATTAATAAGCTTCGTAAAAAGTTGAAAAAAAAAACAATAATACAATACACAATAACAAAAAAATATATTATTAGTAGCAATATAAAAATAGTTGTAAAATTTAGGCGATAATTATCGACTCTATAAAATGTCTTTATTGATACTTAGTGCCTATTGTCATCATTCATCTTTCAAATGAAATATGCAATTCATAAATTTAGGTTAACATCGAGCCTACCTAGCACCCTACGCTCGCACCATTGATGAATAATGCATTTCAGTAACAAATTTCACTTGGGGACAATTCCTGGAAAGCATTAGTTCACGTTATGGCACGAGATAAGATTCGTACAAACAACAAATCAACAAGTATAAGGCCGCACGTGGTTTGAATAGCAGCACCGTGAGATAGATTACTTATTCAACAATTCGACAAAACATATCTAATCATGTCTCGAATATCGTGCACGTGCTTGCCTAAACCGTAATGTGCTTGGTCACCTGTCGCCAGCGAGACCCATTCATTAGGTAATGCATTTTTTATCACCAGTCCACTTTCACTTCCGCCACAACGTATTGGTTTCACTTGCGGACCCACGGCAAGGAGGAAACACTTATCACGGCCACACAATTCACCGCAAAGCCTCGTGCTCGTGCTGTGGCACTAATTACCGTAAACTAATTTGCTTTTGCTCGAGGTCCGGCACTACCTACGTGCACTATTGAGAGAATTAAGTCCGCACAGGCTATTATCGCTATGCCGGGAAAAGCCCTTGGACCTAATTTTCTCTCCACTCACAGCAGTGGAATGCTAAATCCTCTAGCAATACGGCTAATTATCGGATAAAGATGCCACAAAGATAAAGCGAATGATTTACCAACTGGATTGAGCTTTTGCGGTGAATTCAACTCGTTAAAATGCTTTGTAGGCTATTTGCTGTACCACTGATTTGCTCTCAACGAAGCAGTTCTGTTGAAAAATTAGCTTTTTCCTGCACGAAACATGGAAAACTGTCGCCTGGTTTTCTATGGCATGGCGACCACTGACACTGTCTGTCTGCCTGTCTTTGGAAATCATATCCGCCGGAAGACCGTCACCCGGGGACCCAAGATGATGGAAGCACACCGAAGACGGAAATCGAGCCGGTTGGCGCGCGGAAATTGAAATGGAAAATCAATGGTGGACAGCGGGAAACATTTCCGAGTGCAAGTTGTTTCTCTATCTTTCTCTCTCCTTCGTTTCTTGAGATAAAATGTCATTTATTGGCTTCCTACTCTTCACCCGGCTCGGAGAGTGTGTTTGTGCGCGTACCTTGTGTGCAGGTTTAAATTAACTTCGTTTGCTCAAGCTCACATTACGGTTGCTGCAGCTGGTTGAAGCTTTCCTTCTCTTTCTACGGGAAGGGAAGCAGTTGGTTCGAGGAATGTAATTTATGCACGGAAAATAAAATGCAAACTGACCGCAAAAGTTTCCACTTTCGACCCTTTTCATTGGTGTGCTAGACAAATTCAGTCGTTCGACTGGAAAATCCTCTTCCAGCAGAGATGTTTTCTTAGTACCAATGGTAGCAAAGTTGAGCAAAGTTTTAGTTTCCGGAGTTTCGGGAGAAAATTTAAGCCTTTTTCAAAACCGACAAAGAAGAATCCTTACTATAGAATAAAATGGAAATACATTTTCCATCCTTCTTTTATATGAAAATTAAACCAGAAACCATCAGAACAACGAAGCGCTGCTCTCAACAGTCTTGCAGACAATGTTGCCGACAAAGAGGATCCATTTAATTACGGCGAAAACGCTTTAATTCGTGGAAATACCAAATGCCATTCGACTGCTATTGTGCTGGGCAGAATGGTAGCTTGCAAAAGGGGTTGTTTGCTTTCCTTCGATAACAGCCACTACCCAGGTGCTTTGATTAATTAAAATCAATCGTCTCTAATACTGAAAGCACGCCTTCCACGCTGCGATAATTGGGCTTCTCGTTGCTGTCGCTTCGTTCAGTCGTTAAACATAACATTTATACAATCGCTAAAAAAACAACAACTTTTTTTTTATTCCATCCGTATCATTTCCCAACCGGAAAGTAAAAGCATTCAATTGCTTAAAACCGATTTGGCTTAGGGGAAGACTCTTGATCTGCGCTCCGCAAAAAAATACGGCTCGAAAAATGCGGCATTATTTTCCCCGTCGTCCACTCTATCATTGCAAACAATGGCAAATTAGTGCTTTATTTACTTTTAAAATTGATCGATAATCACTGGCACGAAAGTTTAGGGAAGTTCGAGTATAACCTTACATTTTCCTACGTCACGAAAACGGAGGAGGTAAAGGTTGATAAAGCCATTGCGGAGTGTCATCTTACGTCGATCAATTTCAATTTCAGCACCAATCTTTCGTTTCCGCCACCAAAATACTACAAAGACAAGAGTGTACACCAACCCGTATGTGTGTGTGTGTATGTGTTCATTGGAACACAGATTGGGTAGATGTGATCTAAAACAAACAACAGCATTAAAGTGATTGATTGTATAATCTATCCGGCAAATCCAGGGTTTCCATTCGGTTCGGTTCCCCAGGGTGTGTTCCGGTTTTGATTAAGTTGCAAATGTTGAAGCGAGGTAATGGCGTTACCCCTTTTGCTCTGGTATGTGCCCTAACCTGTGACGTGGTTGGTGAGGTCAAATGAAAAGTAGATCGCAATTGCTTAAGTTTAGCTATGAATAACATGTGTTGAATTAATAAGATGTCGCAATGCTTTGGGATTCAAACAGTAGCATATATAAAAATTACGTCTTTTTTTAAAGGAAATTTAATGGATTATTAAGATAATTATGAGTTTTTTTTTCCAAAATAAAGGAGTAGGCTTAAATATTGCTCTAAATCTCTATGTTTACAATACTTGAATTGAACTGATTTACAGCCAGATGGTTCAAGGTTCAAGATGGCCTAATTTTTGCACAGCACATATGCTGTCGGAAATGTCGGTCATATGCGGTGATCATGGGAATCAGTAACAGGATCGGACCACGCACTGTTCAGGAACCTAAACATTTCCCAACATTTTAGATTCAGCTACTTGTCTAGGACTGGTATGGGTTCGTGATTAGGCCCAGAACCCAGTATGGGTTCATGTGCAATTCCAACACTGTTACGAAATCCTCAACCCATCCCTTCTCTCATCACCAACAAAATTTGCTGCTTCGAGCTGATACCACAAATCGCTACTGAATGGGCGGTAGTATGCGGTAATAATGCGTGAAAAGTGGGCACCGCTCCTACAAACCTCCACTCCTTTAAAACAAAATCTTACGAAATAGTACCGTACAACATTTCTGTCGAAATTGCATATTCATAATGCTTTATTTTACATCTTCTTCTTCTACTTCGTGTAACGTCCTACGCAGACATGCCGGTATGTACGGCTTTTGAGACTTATTCAGTCTCACGCAGTTCCATGTTGACGAATGTATCACGGCACTGCCCCTGCTTTTACATCTTTATTGAACCAATTTCATTGTAATAATGATAATCATCACATTAAAATTGATAATTTGTGATTGATGAATGAAAGAGCATTTAGCTAACAGCAAGCTAACAAAATAAATAGTATTTTCCATGGTTTTATGGTTGTTTCCCGATACTTTTTTGTGTGGATTCGTCTTATGTTTTTTTATGGTTTTCTACATAATTTTGAATAATTTTCAAGCTTTATTGAGATCGTGTCAGCAATTTCAAAAGAAGATGATTCAAAATATTTTAGAAAATGCTTAATACATCGTGGAACGAATCCAAAATATTCGATAAACATCTAAAAATCCTTAAGAAACAACTAAAAGCATGAATAATTAAAATAATTACTAAATGAATTATTAAATGATATAAATTACAAACAGTCGAGTAATTGTCAAAAATGTAATCAACAGTAACAAAACACGATCCCAAAACTGTAATCGTTTGAACAACTTTAAATGAATTAACGTATGGGTATATGCGCTACCATTAACAAAGAAATTTTTTTAAATAATTAGCAAACAGTTGGTAGGGAAATTTAATGTAGAAATTTTAAGGATTTACAAAAAGTGATCCTTAAAACAAGGAAGGTTTTCCATCAAAGAAAGGACCTGATTTGCTTATTGTTTATTGTAAGAGAAAGCGATGCGTGTGCAGGTAGAGCATTAGACAAGAACAAAACAGAAGACATGATGTTGATCACTTTAAGCAACAAACCCATTCATTTAGACGGTTTTAGTTCTCTATAGGCCTTGGATTGGCACCAAATAAGATAGAATCATTAGGCCAGATCCAAGACATGGACGTGATCATAGGGAAGAACAATAATCTCGTAAAATATTTATAATAATATAACCGCCGTGTCATATGGATTCGTATTAAATTTTATGTCGCACAATTTTTATTTTTAGTTCTTCGTTGTATGGCTCATATCGAATTGTACCACGAAAGAGATAAGAACATATGTAGCTATACTTTTATTTAACAATGCGGTGGTTTTAGGAGTTATCATTTTAAAACTACAAATACTAATCCCGAACGGAGTCAACTTCGAAGGATTAAGACTGCGGCCTAGGGGTGACTTAACTGGAACGAAAAACCTCACGAGCGTACGATTTTGAGATCATTCCAATTTTGGACCTGCATTGCGTTGTCTACTTGTTTTTTACGTTGTTTACTTTTAGTTCTTCGTTGTATGGCTCATATCGAATTGTACCACGAAAGAGATAAGAACATATGTAGCTATACTTTTATTTAACAATGCGGTGGTTTTAGGAGTAATCATTTTAAAACTACAAATACTAATCCCGAACGGAGTCAACTTCGAAGGATTAAGACTGCGGCCTAGGGGTGACTTAACTGGAACGAAAAACCTCACGAGCGTACGATTTTGAGATCATTCCAATTTTGGACCTGCATTGCGTTGTCTTGTAACCAAATAAAATGAACACGAACCAATTGACTGGTCCGAATCTAACGAAGAGCGTTGGAAACGTGGACAGTAGCATAAGTTTAATAATATTTGATAATATCTTGAATATTTTTTTCTTTTACTTTTTTTTTTAAGAAAAAGAGAATATTGTATTGAGAACAGTTGTTTCTTCTTAACTAGCGCTGCCTAAGCATACTTTTGCCACTGATGGTCTTATTTATCAATTAAAGATTGAATCCCAGATTGAAGAATAGTCAATGCTGCACACTTGACATACGATCCTTGTTGGACTACAGTACCAGTCTTTAATGTTATTAATACAAATCAAAAGCGGCTTGTTTAGTTTTGTTGATAAGCTTTGAAATGCAACCGATTGGAAGCGTTAAATTAAAATTTTGTTTAATGACCAAGAAAACGTAAAATAAAGTAAGACAAAAAAAACCGAATCATTTAAAAATCTAGGCAACAAAAACGAATTACTCGCGGCAAGTTGCTGTGTCAGAGCACAGAGAAGTAACAACTTTACTAGCTTAATGACATCGAAATGTTAAGCCATACCCATGCGATTTCACAGCAAGCAATGTAAACGTCAATCGGCATTCATTCACACGACACAAGCAATAAAGCTCACGCCTCAAACAACGTTGCTATTTGAATTGAACTTTTTTTTTCTTTCTTCAGATTTTTCTTCCAGCGAATTGATAGCGCGTACCCAAAAATAAACTTCCATCAATGACGCTATCGGAAAGTCGTTATCACCCAAAACGATTTTGCCTTTCAAACACTTATCGCAAAGCGCACATGCGACCCATACAACAAAAAAATAGAAAAAAGAACGTTGCACCATTTGATCTTTTTCCTTGCCTCGATCGATGCGCGTCAATGTGCCGAAAATCGATTTCAAAAGGTAAGAGGTTCCCTCAAATGGTTTGTGTATCATCGTCCCGCACTGTTTGCTCGTTCGAGGCACACCACTCCAAGCCCCGCTTTTCTGCACAGCAAATGAGAATGGGGTTGGTTGGTGTTTTCGGTTTAGTTCTCCATTACACTGCAGCAAAAACATTCGCACGAAATGTATCTGCTGGGTAGTGGTGTTGCTCTTCTCTCGGTCCGGAAACGACAATTATACCTAAATGTGTCAATTACACTTGCTAGGTGACCTTTCAGCGGGTGACAACGAAACATTGAGCCCGTTGGTCGTGTGTGTGTTGGATGTGCATCTCCCGCCGGGGATTAATCAAATTTGTTCGAGTGAGCGCCGCTGGCCACCGATGGAGTGCGATGGAGACGCATGGTGCCGCTATGGTCGAGCTAATGGAGACGGCTGGTGGCGCACAGCACGATCACGTCAACGAACGCGTCGTCCGTCCGTCGATGGTGCTCGATGAGAAGAAGCCGTACCAGTTTCGGGGCGCAATTGGAGGCTGGAAATTAGTCTGTTTGTGTGCTGTTGTGCTGATTAATGGGTTCAACATTTCAGTACGACAGGTCCTTGGTAGAAGTGTGTGACATTGAGCCAAGTGGGTATAATATGTATTATCTATTCAACGCATAGTATATTATCAATTTCTACAAACATAAAAACGAATATTTGTTCATCCAAAAAATGAAATGTAGTATAAAAAAACACACAGAAATAACTCACTCCAAAACTACTCCAAATCAATCCCCGGCACGAAGCCCGCAGAAAACTCACACGACGCTTAAATCGTTCGCAATCGCTGGGCTTCATTGTCTAATTTATGCGATTTCCCACTTCCGTGGTAAAACTAATTTTCTGCATTAGCTCGCAATGTACGCGAACGGAAGAACAATGGCGAAACAGACCGTTTCAGGCAGACCGTCCACCAAACGTACGTCGTGCGCGTGGTTGTGTCTTGTCCGCGGGTAAATGTAATTGCTCATACACCACCAATTACAGATAGAGATTTAGAGCGGCTGCTACAGCAAAGCTTCATTTGTTGCAGCCCAGCTGGTTGTAATGAAGTTGTGCGCGAACGAACGGTACGTACGCTTGTTGCTCAAGGAGAATCATGTTGTCCCCGCATAATGGGCACTTTAAATTAGATCTTTATGAAATGGGATAATTTAGGCAATCTCATTATCTGTGTGTTTTATAACCATGATTTATCAAAACCATTTCGGTCAATGCAAGTAATAACAGTTTCGGTAAAAATACTGTTAAAAACCATTTAAAAATGGTAACAATTTTTCTGCACCACTCTCTATTGGTCTCGACGTGCTGTCAATCCCACTGGCCGTTAAGTGCATTAGTAAAGCAAACGGGGGTAGTGGCAGTGTCCTTCGCTTTCCTAATGAACGCGCCATATCGTTCGCTGCACGATGCTATCACCCAAAGGACATACAATGCTGGCCCGCAATGAGCTTCATCAAGATTGCTTCCTTTCTTCAGCAAAAAGGTCAGTCCACTGCAGGATGTCTTCGACGGTATGCATGTACGGCTTACACACGGTCATTAGGAGAGGGAAGTAAAAAAACCTCTCATGAGCCTTTTGCTTCCACTCACACACACACACATACACACACGCTGGCTCGTAGTTACAGTGAGCGACCATGTTAATGAACTGGAAAATTGCTTTACGAGCGGATGATTTTGTCTCGTTCAATCACGACGGGAGTGATGGACCGAGCAAAAACATATTACCCCACCGCTCGGAATCAACTGAATCCCTATTTCGCACCCACCCCAAGTCCATCCCCTTCCCATACTGCGGCCTAATTCTATTTCACATCGGCAGGGGAGTGGGGTTTTTTTGTCGCTCACATCCAGTAAATGTGGCCAAATGAGTGGCGGTTTCATGTAGGGAAGGCTTGCACTGGGCGGCATACCCAACCCATTGGCGCACTGATGAAAAGCTGTAATTTAATGTTGGGCACAGTGACCGCAGCAGACGGGGTCTGCTAGGGTTCGGTGAACTGAATAATGTGAGAATCTGTTTCGCACAGTAACCCACATAGCAAAGAGAAATAAAATTCTGTGCGTTGAAAGTATTTGCGTATGGATTTGTTTGATGTAGTTCAAAAATGTGCTACTCCTATGGTATGAGCGTGTGCTTATGTAGACTGAAACACGGTATGAAAGCCCAACGGTTTGGGTTTGGTAATGTGTAATGTTTTCCAGGCAGCATTAAAGACAAGCAGACCGTAACATTTATTCAAAAAGAATGAGCAGAGATGAAATTAGAACGTATAACTAGTTAATAGTTCATTGAGCATTAAACACATTAACTGCCCTGGTTAACGCCGAGGGATGCAGAATGCTACATTGAACATAGAAAACAAAATTGAAGAGCTTTCCCGATACAAACGTCTGCATCGTGCTTAGTGGATTTTTTTGAGTAATTATGTTTTTGTTACTTTCCTTAATTAACATATATAATGGTAAGCCAATAAATTAATCAAAAACTCGCCATGAAATATAGGAAGAGATCATTAGATCGATTTACCAATTGTTCTGGCTCATTACTAAGATTAATGTGTGAAATAATTTAACCGTTGTCTCAATGACCAAATTTACACCTTCATCGCTACGACCGGCATACCCGGGAATCCCATACATTTTATATAGGACTAGTTAAGGCCCGGTAAAATCTACCGGATGTTCTCAAATTTAGAATTATTTTCAAACACTACACGTTCAGTGGCAACAACCATAACTCAAAGACCTATTTGTTCTTATGCGTTACACCACAAATGTGTTAACCTTGTAACTTCTTGGAAAGTTACTGTACTTTGCAGGAACGTTAAATATCGTTGAGGCTACTTTTGAGCCAAGTCACGCAATTTTTTATT